>JAKUCV010006416.1:0-22791 GCA_028386065.3 Turnera subulata
CTCACATGTGACACGAATGGTGTCGCGTGAGGTCGAAGGCCAAGGTGCCCAATCTAAGCGCGCGGCGGGTAACGGACAAATCGCATGCCATGATCACCATGAGTGATGGTATGCCATGGGCAAGGACTCGTCGTGCCCCCTTAAGGTAGAGTTAAACACACAATTATCAATGCAAGCATGCAAGTGACAGATAACAAAGCACAAAACTCAAGCGAAAATTGCACATTATTTCTTAAACCCACTACTTCCCCAGCGGAGTCGCCAAACTGTGATCACTCACCTTTCGGCAATTGATGGAGTCGCCACCCAAGTTTTATTGGCCATGGAAAAACTCAGGAAAAAACTCAAGATGACTCGTTTATGCCCACAAAGCAACCAGACTTGCTAACCAAAGATACCGGATCCAGGGGTTCGTCATAGATAGGAAGGTATTAGGCACCCTATCCATGATTGGGCAAAATAATATGCAATTTAAGCGAGTTTATGTGTTTTGGTGCATGTGTGCGTGTGTGTAAACCAGATTCCAGCATCAAACAAACAATAATAATATGTAATAAAATCGACATCAAAAAGAAAAGAAAAGGAAAAGAAACAATTCGGCTTGCGTCTCATCCACTGGAGACATCCTACGTACCCCGGTCGGGTTCAAAGCCCACGTAGTTCTTGGGATAGAAACAACACTCAAGAAAACATGTCAGTATCAGCAAATAATCCAAAAAAAATCGCAGAGAAATTCGAGATTAAAAAGAGAAGAAATCGAGTTACCACCAAGGGTGTGTTCTTCGTCGTTCTTCGCGTTCTTCACGTTCTATGCGTGTAAAGCGTCTCCAATTGCTTTTTGTTCCTCAACTCCACATTGATTGGCTCTGGAACTAATACTGAAACAACACTAGACAACACATCACGTGAAATCCAGCAAAGAAAAGAGAGAAATCGGATTGAGAGAGGAAAAGAGTAGAGATTTCCCAAGCAAAAAGCTTAATGGCCAATTCCCTTAATTTGTGTTATGAGGGTTCTATTTATAGTGTTCAGGGCCTCAGGGGTCGTGGTTTTGATCCTAGGGTCGAGATTAAAACCCTAAATCTAATGGCTAAAAGTAGGGGTCAATAAAAAGGCCAAAAACAAAAGTTGAACCGACTTCAGGGAGCGATGACCGCCATGGCGGGCGGCCATGTCGCCATGACCGCCGCCGGGTGGCGGTCATGCCCACTTGACCGCCGGCTAGTGGCGGGCATGTCGCCATGTCCTCCGGCCAGTCGGCTATTTTTGCGCACTTTTCCTAGTTTCACCCAGTTTTGCCTATTTTGACTCCAATTCGATTCTTGCACCAAAAGTAACGATCCCTGGACCAGAAAAAGTCCTTTTTCTTGAAGGAACTCTAGATTCTTTCCATATAAACTCAATTATTTAACCTCCACTCCAAGGATTAAGATTATTCCTCTTTTATTCAATAAAAAGGCAAAATAATAAACTAACTTAATTGGGCCTCTAATCCAACGAAAATGAGAGACAAATAAGTCAGAAGAATCGTGCTAAGCCTGGGCCTAATTATAAGAACAGTCCATGAATTTATTTATTGGGTTCCTAAGCCAAATAAGAGACCAAAAATTAATATAGATTAACCTTGGGCTCAAATACTCAGTAATAAACCAAATAAAACAAATAGATGGCTAAATTTGAGTGTTCACACTATTCAAGAAGATTGGCTAATGCTAGAAGATTATGCAACTGCCTAGGTCATTTTTATGATCTCACAACAATTGTTTCTGGTACATCATATGTCACTTGTAATGCATATTTTGAGGAAATCATTTCTCTGCTTGGAATGTTGCTTGGTTGGATGGAAGATGATGACCTGGAAATGCGCATAATGGCTTAGAGTATGAAGACCAAGTTTGACAAGTATTGGGGTGACATTGACTAGTGCAACATGGTGCCATTCATTGCTTCAGTTCTAAATCCTAGGTATAAGTTTGGTTTTGCTTAGTTTTCTTTGAAGAAGGTGTATGGTGAAGTGACAGGGACCAAAACGTAGGACAATATCGTTGCTGCTCTTCATGACATGTTCACTGCCTATCATGCATTCATGTCTAATCCATCCCGGGCTCAACAATCCTCCTCTAGTGATTTCACTGCAGGCTCAGCAGGATCATCATCGGCTACAACTTCAATTTTAAATGCTGATGCAATTGCTACAGGTGATGGTGTTGGAGGAAGCCAAGAAGGGAGGAGCAGAATAAGGTCGATCAAGGACGATTTGAAGAATGAATACAAGAGGATGAAGCATGGAGAAAATTCTGAAGCAAAATCCGAGCTGGACAAATATCTTGCAGAGCATACTGAGCAGTGAATTCAATGTTGACGAAACTGCAACAAATGTAGAGAAACTTGAGGAAGGTATTATACCTCTAACTTCTTCATCTTGTGTTTATGTTCATCAATACTTTGTTACTTAAATTAATTACATGAAATGTTGTTTGTCTATTGCAATAAATGAGGGACTTGTTGCTTCAAGATTCTCCTACTGTTGAGTGTTGAGATGTGAGATGCAATCAGAGTTGAGAGCTGAGACTTGGATCCGCAATGTTGGTCAGTTTTTTCTCTCTCTTCTTTTTTTTTTTTTTCTTACATATCCAAATCTCCTTAAGTCCTAGGTTAGGTATTTGCTCTCAGTTTCTGACCTATTTGCATTATTTTCTTGTTCATTTCAGATTGTACAAATGAAATGACAATCCTAAAATGTTATGGACTTATGGTGCAACCGCTACTACCAGAATTCCAAAATTACTTGTCTTTGCCTCTTTGTAATTGTAATGGAATTGGAATTGATAATTGTCTCCGAAGAATCGAAAATGGATTTGTGCATTTGTGTTGTGTTCATTGTAATCTTAGTCGTGGATGTTCATGGATAATGTTGATGTTGTGTTTGCTGGAAAATTTTCCACAATAATGAATATTTCATTTTAGTCCATTAAATGTTTCGACAATACCGTATGCAACCGTACCGAGGTCGGTATCAATCGGCATAACTCCCTTAACGGGGCGGCATCGATCGGATTATTGAGCAGTCGAAAAAGGCATACCGATCCCTTATTAGCACGGGGTATGTGCCGTACCGACCGATTGCTCACCCCTAATACTTATTCCATACGTGATTATTCCCAGGGTGGCGCTACTAAATGATCCGAAAAAATGGATACAGGAAGTTTTGCTACATAGTAAAGAAAAGGAAGAGTTTATCATAATTTAGTCTTTCAAGTGCTTTGTACGAGTAGACTCAGTAAAGAAACAGAAGAGTACCATAATCAAGTCATCAAAGTGTTTTGTGTGAGTTCGAGTCTTGGAAACGCAACACCCTAGGAGCTAGTGGCTCCAACCTTTATGATTCCAATCATGCTAGGAGTTAGTCTGAGCCCGCTGTTATCCCTTAAAAGCCGGTTAGCCTATGACACCAATGCGAAAGCACAAAAAAAAAAGTGCTCTGTGTGAGTAGAATTTTGCTACCGGCGAGTCAGTTCACAATGTGAGGTGGCTTGTATATAGAGAAACGTGGGAAGTTAATTGTACATCCAGTAAATAAGAATCCAATATATGGAAGGATAACATGTCCCTGTCTGTACTTATATTTCCAATGGTATTGCCTTGTTTAGCAAACAAAACTTATGCTGTTGAAAGAAAAAAATGTGCTAAAGGAAAAATTGAGAGAAAGGCATTGGTGCATCACCTACGCATATTTCATTTCCAAAGGTTCACGTCCTGATTACGCAAACATAACATACGTCCCGATTACACAAACACAACATACGTCCCGTCTAACTACGGGGATTCAGCTATTCACAATAAACAAAAGGTGTTCGGCAGTTCACAACAAAAAGTCCCCCACACACGGATAATGATTTAAATAAAAGTAAGAGGTTGCAGAGCCAAATTGCGTCCAAAGAGTTGCCATCTGGATGATCTGAAATTTTTTTTTAAAAAAAACGCACATATATAAAATACCAATATCAAGTGGAAATTTTCCAACAGAAAAAAGGGCATGAACAAGTACTTATTCTGTAGGACTGGAGTCCATCTGAAGGCGCTGGCGCTTTTCCTCCACTGCCTGCTCCAGTGCCCGCGTCATAACCAACTTCAGAGACTCTTCCTTCACGCGTTCCACAAAATACTTACTCCCGGAGGCAATGGTAGGAAAAGAGATCATAAAACCGATCACCATCCCAATTTTTGTAGGACTCATGTTTGCAATACAATATTCTTCCTGCAACAATTAATATAACAAGCATCAAAATAAGCCATTTGTATTGTACACAAGAACATACTCTGTAATGTCAGTATGCCAGAGATACAACAGTCTCCCCGCAATATCAATTATCAAGTAGTAATTAATAAGCATACTAGGTAGCTGCTAGGGGAATTTGAGAACAACTCGAGCCAGGCCGCCATCAAAGAGTTACATCACGGAGGATATTAACTAAATTCAGACCATGATCAAACTATCTATAACAGGCTCCTCTCTCTAAGACAAACACGGATAGAATCATGATTATTAGAATGAGAAGCCAATTTGCCTCACAAATTAATTATTAGAATAAGAAGCCAATTTGCCTCACAAATTAACACTTGCCCAAATTAAACTAGGACGAACTACTATGTAGGTGTGTTAATGGAAGTTGTATATACCCGAACACTAATTTCACAAGAGGTACAGGTGATTACCCACAACCTCAACGAATCCAAGTTTTTTAAGGAAAAATCCACAAACTCCATACGCACTTTATAGTCAGAATTTATAAGAAGGATTGTTGCGTAAAAAAAAAAAAAGAGAAAAAAGGCCTACCAGTGACCGCAAAACATTAAGAGTATTGCCAAAAAAGGGTTTCGCCATCTGCACCAAGAGAGATGATTCATCAAAATAAGAGATTAGCCATGCCGGACAAACTCAAATCACAAGAAGGGAACAGAAAGTTAGAAACATCAAGAAGGTAAGAAAAAAAAAAACCGTAGATCTGTAGATCCACATGAACAGATCTTAGAAACAAATACCACAAAATCAAGAAAGAGGATGAAAATTGCCACAAAACTACCTTGTCTTGGTAATTGGAAGCTGTAGTACGCGATCAAGAATAAAGGAGAGGCAGCTGAGAAAAAGGCTGTCATTAGGGTTTGTGGCTAAGAAGTATGCGGCCGAACACCGGGCAAAGTCCTTTTTATAGCAGGATGGAACTACCTTAGGCAACCTTTTACCGACTTGACCGGTAACCACGAGACTAACATTATTTTTTACTTTTTTATCCTTCAGTACTAAGTACGGTTTAATTACATTTTACCCCCCGAACTTTAGTCTCACAGTGACTCACCACCTAAACTTTTTTTTTTTCAATAATTCACCACCTCAATTTTAGTTCAATTACAAATTACCACCTTAACTTTTTTTTCTCAACAATTTACCACCTAAACTTTATTCCTCAACAATTCACCACCTGAACTTTATTTCCAAATCAAATCACCACCTGAACTTTCTTTTTTCGACAATTTACCATCTGAACTTTTTTTTCATTTTAATTATTTTGTTTATAAAATTTAGGTTTTATTTTAACAAAATTAATTTTTATTTAGACCTGGCAATTCGTGTTCATAGGTTGGTGTTTATGTTAGGTTGAACAGGCAAACATGTTTTGGTTCCTCATTCCGATTCCGATTCATTTAATAATCGTGTTGTGTCGTATCAACGGGTTGACACATAAACTGATCTATTAAATTTAATAAGTCTACATATTTATTTGGAGTTTGTCTATTTTGCACAACTCTTTGTAATTTTTAAGCAAATAAGTATATAATTATATTTTTCACATATTAAATGACATTATAAATTATAGAATTATAATATTATAATATTTTAAAATATTTATAAGAATTTTTTTTGAATAATTTGTGTCTTAAATATTAAATTAATTATGTGTTAAATCATCAATATATATTGATCCTAAATATAATCAGGTCATAAAATAAGTGACGAATTGTCGAGAAACAAAGTTTAGGTGGCAAAAAGGTCACCCCTGTTTCCACTAGAAGGTTACAATTTCGTGGAAAGAAAAACCCAGATGTCAAAACTTCAAAAGTCTATGGAGACAGACGCTTGAGTTAATGATTGAATTAAATTTGGACAGTTAAGTTGAGATGAGAAACAAATAAAAAAGACAAGAACTCTCAGTTTATGTTTGATCCAATGCAGTTATCTCCACAAGCTCATCTCCGAGATGAGATTCAAAGATAAAAAAAGAAAGACTGTAAGAGTACATGCTATGCTAGAGATTAAAAAAAAAAAAAAAGATTCATCTTGTCATCAGTGCATATCAACAGAATCAGTACCAGAAGAACAAACAACAACAAAAACCCCAGTCCCAAGAGACGTCCGATACATGGATGACTCTATAGCCATGATCACCATCATCAGAGTGATCAGGAGATCAGAAAGAGTTTTTTTTTTTTTCACCACCTAAACTTTTTTTTTCAATAATTCAAATTTTGCTTCAGAATTTTCTCCATGCAAATTTTTGTAGGACTCATGTTTGCAATACAATTTTTATATCCTTTATTTGAGTTGATATCTATGCATATATATATAAAATCTTATAAGAAGGGTTTTTGGCATAGGTCACTATTTTAATAAAGTAACACTTAAGTTTGGTGCTACATTGGTAAGGATAAAAAAAAACACTATTACACAAATTTGATGAATGTTTGACGTCGTGATCAGAATAAAGAGAAAGAAAGAGAGTGTGTGTCGTTTTATAGATTTGGTTTTAGATTTTTTGTGCTCGGATTACTCTTGCTCTTGCTTCGCATTCCCGGTACAATACAGATCCCTCTTTATCTTCTTTTCTTCTTATTCTCCTTATCATGTTAAATGTTGAATTTTTTTCTTTGATTTTTGGGTTGTGCCCAGCCATTAAATTCTTGCTATTACAGTAAAAAAGTAATGATGTTGTTTGCATGTTTTTTATATGGTTGCTAACCTACGAGTTTGCCTTTTAATTTCCTTTGATGCTCTACTTTTAATGAATCTGCTTCAATGTCTCCATTTCTACATCTTTTAAGGAGTTGGGAGTGTTTACAACCGATGATAGATGGAAGAAAATAAATTGTTGCCTTACAGACAAATAGTTGAAAAAGAGAGGAGTAGAGAGAGTTGTTTCAAATCTTACAGCGTGTATAAGTTTGTTGGAGATGGGAACTAATAGCATAGTTGTATATTAGAGAAAGAAAATATCTTTTCAACGGTTATTGTCTTTGTTGATGTGAAATTCCTTATGATCGAAAGTAGAAATATCCTTTATAATTTGCGATGTACCCTAGTTGTCTTTTATGTGAAATAAAATTTATAATTCATTTCTCTCTAATATAATTTTTTATGGGGAATTTTTAATATTCTTATAATTCCATAGATTTGCAGAGGAAATCAAGAGTTTTAAGATTAATATGACAAAATAATATGCTATTTTACCTTGCAAGAAATCTATGCCTTTTTTTTTAGAATAAATCTATGCCTTTTTTGTTATACACTTTCGTATCATAATCTTCATATTTCATAAATTTTGATAGTAAATAGTGTTGGCCTAAACTTGAGCTAACTACCTCTTAAGCTTAATTAGTAATTTAATCATGTCTAGTGATGTGACATATTTATGGATTGTTGAAATGATTTAATCCAGGATGTGATATATTTATGATTTGTTTTAATAGTGTGATCACTCACCTTTCGGCAATCGATGGAGTCGCCACCCAAGTTTTATTGGCCATGAAAAAACTCAGGAAAAACCACAAGATGACTCGTTTATACCCACAAAGCAACCAGATTTGCTAACCAAAGACGCCGGATTCGGGGGTTCGTCATAGATAGGAAGGTATTAGGCACCCCATCCATCCGTGGGCGAAATAATATGCAATTTAAGCGAGTTTATGTGTTCTGGTGCTTGTGTGCATGTGTGTAAACCATAATCCAGCAGCAAACAAGCAACAATAACAATATATAAAATCGAAATCAAAAAGAAAAGAAAAAGAAAAAAAANTTCCCTTATAGAACTTACTTTGTGTACTCATACCTACTCTTGAAGAGAGTTTTTGCTTTGAGTGACTTAATTGTAATCACACATCTTGAGGGAGGATTGTTCCCTTGTAGTTAATTCATAGGAAGAGGGTCCTCTTTCTGTGGGAAAAGTCTTGAAGTGTTGAATCTTCAAGCAGGAGTTGTAAACGGTTTGTCAAGCACCCGGAAGCTTGACGGTGATAGTGGAATCTTCGAGAGAGTCTCTCGGAGGACTGGACTAGCCACACGGGTTGTGTGTGTGTGAACCAGTATAAATCGGTTTGCCTTTCTCTCCTTTTTAATTTCGCAATTATTATTGTTTAAAGCTTTAATTAGTTCTTAATCGCTAATTCACCCCCCCTCTTAGCTTGTTTGGGCTTACAAAATACACAATAATGAACCAATAAAACAAATAATCGCTAAATTTGAGTGTTCACAAATAGAATATTAATATTTTATTATTTTTGGTTTTTTAGTATATTTGGCTTGAAATTATTGAGATGATTTAATTCTGAGTTTAAATATATTTAAAGGCTTAATTATAATAAAATGTGGATATTTTTTCATTTTAGGATTTTTATTTATTTTGGACCCATTTGAGTTGATTTTGGATTTAAAATGTATTAGGAGCCTGAACCAATGGAATATAGACCCTCTAGCAATTAAAGTCCATAAAAAACACTAGACTTAGCAGCCATTTAATCCTGATTTTTGTCCCAAATTCAGATTAATATTTTTCCTTAATTGTTTTTAGTATTTATGGTAAATAAGATGGAGTGGAGAGGAGGTAAAACAAAATAGGAAAAGGGTGAGGGTAGGCTACAAGATAGAAAGCTTTCGGGAGCTGAAAACAAGCAAATTTTTTTATAAGGAAGGGCGTGGGAATCAAGTTGGATAGGAATAATGAGGATCAAACCGAAAAGAAGAAGAACAAAAATGGAAACAGGTGTCGACAGACATGGAGACATGACCTCCAGGACCTGGCGGTCACAACGACATGACCGCCATGGCTAGGCGGACATCGTTTCCAGTTTCAGCAGTTTTTTAGATTTTTCCTATTTTATTGATTCTGAGCATCTACTGTTGGATCTAGGGATTCAATCTCAGCCCTTAGATCAAGACCATGTTGTGAGAACCCGACCCAAAATCACTTGGGTCTCCTCACCTATTTCCTTAAACCTTCGTCTTGACCGTCATCCAACATCTATGGAGTCGCCACCCAAATTTTATTAAATGGAAAATTTTGAGAAAATTCTTTCATGACTCCGTTCAGGCAACCAATCAACTAACCAAAGATGCTGGACCCGGGGATTCGTCATCGATGGGAAGGTGTTAGGTTCTCATCCATGTTGGGGCGAAATTTTGTGAAATTGAAGAACATAAGTATGCCTTGTACAAGTGTGTGTATAGTGCGAAAACAAATCACATATGAATAGAATTGAAACAAAAAGGAAAATAAAAATATTTAGGCTTGAGTCTCCACCACTAGAGACGACCTACGTACCTCGGCGACCGGGTTCAAAGCCCACGTAGTTCTTGTCATGGCATCACATAACACTTACATCATCAAGAAAAGCATCATTCAGCAACGCCAAATCAGCATCAAATAGAAATAAATAAGATTCACAATAAAAAAAGGGATAGAATACATATCTCGGTTATTAGACAGAATCTATAGGTCGTCTTCTACTGGATCTTAGTGTGAATACCCGACCCAAAATCACTTGGGCCTATTCACCTATTCTTTACACCTTCTTTATAAACGTCATCCAATATCTTTGGAGTCGCCACCCAAATTTTATTAAGGGACCAAAACTTGGGAAAAAACCCTTCATGTGACTCTATTTAGGCAACCGGTTTAGCGAACCAAAGATCTTGGACCCGGGAGTTCGTCATGGATGGGAAGGTGTTAGGCACCCATCCATGTTGGGGCAAAATCTTGTACAATTAAAGGTTTATGTATTCCTTGTGTAAGTGTGTGAGTGTGTCTAAGTAATCACATAAAACTGAAAATAAAAGAAAGGGGAGAAGAAGAAGTTTGGGCTTGAGTTTCCACCACTAGAAACCACCTACGTACCCCAACGACCGGGTTCAAAGCCCATGTAGTTCTTACATTAGCATCACAACAATCACATCATTATCAACATCAGCATCACAACAGAAAGAAAAGGATCAGAATTACCTCTTGTAGCCCCCCTCTAGCTCCTTGACTTAGATTGTGTCTTGCAACCAACTTCTTTCCACACCTCAACTCTATCTTGGTGTTCTTCTTGATTCTTCACTTGCTACCTTGAAAAGATGACGTTACCCACGAAATTTCTCAAGAGTTTGGCCTATAGAACTATTTCTAAACTTAAAGAGGTAGAGTTTCTCCAAGCTTCAAAACTTTCTGGGAGAATGTTTGTGTAATAGAATGTCCCCTTGAATGTCAGAGGGGAAGGTCCTATTTATAGTGTTCTGGGCTGCCTAGGGTCGTGGACCAACTTAATGATCAGAGTAATGGCCGAAAATCTGGACCAAAACCGAGTAGAATCAAATCGCGGTCGAAAATCGGGGAGAAAACGCGTTCCAGAGCNGACTGCCCATGCCTACACGTTTCCACCGTTTTTTCCTTTTTCGTTCCTGATTTCCCCCTAATTCCTCCCTGACTGATCCTAACGCGTAATTAACCCTTAGACTGCCCAGAATCTGTCATATTCTTGATTATCACTCCCCCCAAACATCTCTCAATCAATTAGTCACACATCATCATCCCATTTTAAGCCAAAATCATACCGAAAACACTTTTGTTATTAAGGAATGATTTAACTCTGATTTTCCACGAAAATCAAAGCTAAATTTGTCTGCAAGCAAGGTGTTAATGGGCTATGTACTCTGGAGAAAATCCACATTTTATTAAATTGGGCTCTCTTATATTTATCTTCAACCTAAAAATAAACATAATTGGGTTTAATAAATAAACAAAGCCCAAACTTAATAAAATACAATACATTTTAGCAATTTAGTCCCTAGTATGATTAGATCATTTCTTTGCACATAAGGGATTTAACTACTACAATGTATAAATTTTCATGGGTCAAATTTGGATGTTCACACTTAGACAACAAAAACGGCCGATCTGACTTCTAATCTCAAAATAAAAGTTGTAGATCTCTCTCTTAGCATTCCAGAGAATCTAAGATCACAGCATTCTGATTTCTAGAACTCGAGATATGAATTATCTTTTGAGACTACTCGCATCAGGTCCCTCTACTCGAATTGTGCACCTTCTTGGCTCCTAGATTGCTTTTGATAGCTTCCTCCTCTTGATCTCCTCTTAATGTCCTCTTTTTGTCTTCTTTCTTGATGCTTTCCTATGAATTTTCTCTCGAGTTTCTACCTATATTTCTAAGCTTGAAGAAGCAGAGTTTCTCCAAGCATCAAAGCTTATGAAGAGTGTGTGTAGAATAGAATGTGTGTCCTTTGAAATGTGAGAGGGGGTCCTATTTATAGTGTTCTAGGTAGTATAGAGGTGTGGACCTGCTTAATGATCAAGGTAACGGCCAGAAATCTGGGCCAAAATCGAGTAGAATCAAATCAGGAGCGAAATCGGGGGGAAAAAACGTGTTCTGGGCACGTATGACCGCCATGGCCGGCGGTCATCCTGTGGATGACAGCCAGGCTGGGCAATCATTGGTGGATGACCGCCCAGACCTGGCGGTCATCCCGAGATGACCGTCCACGCCTGCACTGTGAACACTCAAATTTAGCCATTGTTTTGTTTTATTGGATTATTATTGTGTATTTGAGCCCAAGGTTAATTATATTAATTTTTGGTCTCTAATTTGGCTTAGCAACCCAATAAATAAATTTATGGACTATTCTTGTAATTAGGCCCAGGCTTAGCACGAATTTTCTAGCTTATTTGTCTCTAATTTTTGTTGGATTAAAGGCCCAATTAAGTTAGTTTATTATGTTGCCTTTTTATGGAATAAAAGAGGAATAATCTTAATCCTTAGAGTGTAGGTTAAGTAATTGAGTTTAGATGGAAAGACACTAGAGTTTCTCTCAAGAAAAAGGAGTTTTTCTAGTCTGGGGATCGTTACTTTGAGTACAAGAATCGAATTGGAGTCAAAATAGGCAAAACCGGGTCAAAATAGGAAAAACGGTGAACTGTAATCGACTGGCCGACGGTCATGGCTGCAAGACCGCCACCAGGCACCGGTCATGGCGACAAGACCGCCCCAGGTGGCAGTCATCCCTCCCAAAGTCGGCCCAAAATCGGTTTTTTCCTCTTTTCTTGATTCCTACTTTTAGCCATTGGATTTAGGGTTTTAATCTCGAACCTAGGATCAAAACCACGATCCCTGAGGCCCTAAATACTATAAATAGAACCCTCATAACACAATTTATGGAGGTTGGCCATTAATTAAGGAGCTGATTTATATTTTTCTAAAAAATAATTTTTCAAAAAAAACAAAAAATCGTCAAAAAAATAAAAAATTGAAAATTCAGGGAAAAAATAAAAAAAAGTTTTCTTTGTGCCTAAAAGTCATGTTTTCAAATAAAAACTTCGTCTCCATGCTTTTCTCGTTTTTTTAGCATTCTTCTTTTGTGCATTTGAATGGTGTCAAATCGATGGATGATTTCTTATACGTGCGCGCTTACTCTTAGGACACCATGAGTGACGATACCATTCAAGTCGACGACCCGACTGTGATGAACGAATTGATGGAGAAGTTGAAGGGTGTTAGCATGACACATTTTCTCGGGATATTAGAAGCCGCAAAGGGTGGTGATGGTACCGTAGCACAATCTTCAAGGAAGGCTACTAGCAAAGCCGATAGTTAGCGGCCAATCATGATTGAAGAGATGGAAGTTCCGGAACCTCACCTAGAGGAAAAGGTTGAAAAGATTGAAGTGATGCTCAAGGACCTCAAAAGGAAGGAGGACGACTACAACTTGGATCGTTTAGCTCTTTTCCCCGAAGCTCGGTTTCCCGACAAATGCAAGATGCATGACTTTGACAAGTTCGATGGGACAGGTTGCCCACACACTCATTTGAAGATCTATGTTCGCACTCTCTACCCCATGGGAATTGGGCCGGAATTAATGGCACAACTCTTCCAACGCTCTCTAGGAGGGGCTGCACTACAATGGTACATGTCATTGGAGGACAACTGCGTTTCCAAATGGGAGGATATTTGCAAGGAGTTTGTACAACACCGCCATTGATGTCACCAAGAGGGATCTCAAGACTACTAAGCAATAAGCACAAGAGACTTTCTCCGAATTCATTACTAGGTGGCGCAACAAGGCATCCCGAATGGTGAAGCGCCCGTCCGAGGAGGATCAAGTCCAAATGGTGATCAAGAACTTGCAACCTATCTACTATGACCGCATGGCGAGCAATTATTATCCCAACTTCAAGGCTCTTATTTGCACGGGAACTCAATTGGAGGATGCCATAACATGCGGTAAAATCAAGGCCAACAATGAGAACTCTTTCCAAAGGAAGAATTATGGTATAAATGCCAATAAGAAGTCCGCAGACGTGAACAATGTCGAGACAAATGCTCCCATTCAACTAGGTAGTACTAAAAGGAAATTCACTTAATTGTCTATGCCAGTTAGCAAGGTCTTAAAGATTTGCGTTGCACAAAATGTCATAACGCCATTCGAGCCACCTGCCACTCCTAATCTCAAGGGCGGCCAAAGCAAGTATTGCAACTATCACCAATCCAAGGGGCATGGTACCAACGATTGCTTTTGCTTTTGCTTGCGCCATCTAGTGCAAGATTTGATTGATAAAGTGAAGATTCTTTCCACAACGAAGCCAAACACCAAGACGAATCCTTTGCCTTCGCACAATACCTTGGGCGCCATCTTCGAGGAAGGATTGTTGGACAATTCTAAACTTATTCACCCCATGGAGGAGGTAGAGTGCACGATGCTCATTAACTTGGACGACTATGTGGACATTGGAGATGACGAAACAGATGTTATCTGATGCATGTGAAATATGCATAGTTTAAGGCATAATTTTGTACACAAACCGTCCTCAATTCATTATGATTATGTGCCTCACATGAAATATTCCATCATATTCCTCCAATTTCCATCCCATACTGTGTGATTAGTGGTTTCAAAAAATAGTTAGGGGCTGCTCAAGTTAAAGCAGCCATAGCCTTAGTCACAGCCTCAGACTGTGAAGGCTGTGGAGGACCGTACAACACAACCAGCTACCCCCTCTTCACCGAGTGTGATTCTGAGCAAGCCAACTCCATCCAACAGAAGCAAGGCCAGTTTGGAAACACCTACAACCCATCATGGAGGATCATCCAAATTTCTCTTGGAGGGCACCAAACGAAGAAAGAAATCTGCCACAGCCCCAGTACCAAAGGCAGAACAATGGCGCACAGCCTCAGTACCAGAGGCAGAACCAAGGAGGACAGCAAGGAAATAACACCGACATGATGAGTATGCTGCAGTCCATCCTGGAGAAACAAAACAAAATAAGCGAGGAGATCAGTCAAATCAAGTCTCACAACCGAATCCTCGAGAACCAAATCGCCCAACAAGCATCAATGACCACCAACCAACAGGGAGCTTTTCCCGGGAAGCCAATAGAAAACCCAAGAAATGAGCATTGCAAGGTTGTGACACTTCGCAGAGGGAAGGAATTGAGGGGCACAGCCCCAAGACAGCCTGACGCTGTGGACCATATAGCGTCAACGTCCAGTTCAGGACACACAGTGCCAGCGCAGCCTGAGGCTGTGCCCGAACCTGTCAACACAAGACGAGAAGGAAAACAGCCTCAGACTGTTCTACCATATCAACCTCCTCTCCCGTACCCTGAAGTTTACCACAGATCCAAATTGGAGAAGCAATTCAGAAAATTCAAGGAGATGCTGAGTAAGCTTTACGTTAATGTTCCATTTAGTGATGTGGTTACACAAATGCCGTCATATGCTAAATTCCTCAAGGACATTTTGACAAAGAAAAGAACAATTGAAAATCTTTAGACTGTAGCAATGACAGCCCAGGGAAGTGCCCTCATAGAGGATCAGCCACCCAGGAAATGTTCAGACCCAGAGAGTTTTACTATACCCTGCAACATAGGGGACAAGAAGATCGAAGGAGCCCTATGCGACCTTGGCACCAGTGTCAGCCTGTTGCCACTATCCATTACCGAAAACATGAACCTTGGGGACATCAAACCCACAAGGATGACCATTCAACTAGCTGACATATCTCTTGTCTACCCAGTGGGAATATTGGAAGATGTGCCAGTCAAGGTAGGCAATTTCTACATTCCTGTAGACTTTGTGGTAATGAACATGACAGAAGACGAGAAGACTCCCATCATTTTGGGATGACCCTTCTTAGCCACAGCAGGAGCCACCCACAAGGATGACCATTCAACTAGCTGACATATCTCTTGTCTACCCAGTGGGAATATTGGAAGATGTGCCAGTCAAGGTAGGCAATTTCTACATTCCTGTAGACTTTGTGGTAACGAACATGACAGAAGACGAGAGGACTCCCATCATTTTGGGACGACCCTTCTTAGCCACAGTAGGAGCCATGATTGACTGCACAAATGGCACGCTGACACTGTGCATTGGAGAAGAGACGGTGGAATTCAATGTCCAAAAGGCGCAGAAGAATGAATTTGCAACAGGACAGTGCTGTATGGTTGACGCTGTACCAGACCCTGTAGACGCACTTGTCAAGGCATCCCAGCTTATGGAGACTCGTGATGATGAATTACTAGGGTGCCTAGTCAATGGACTCATTGAAGGTGACGAAGCAGCCCTCCAACAAGTAGCAAAAATTCTAGTGGCAGAAGAAACAGTCCCAGAAATTGAGGTACAACGTCAGGCTGCAGAACCACAGACTGAGCCTGTAGCTGAGGCTGTTTTCGCACCTAAGCCTGCAAAAGAAGCACCGAAGGTGACCGAAGGTGGAGATGAAACCTCTGCCACCAAATCTCAGGTATATCTATCTGAACCCAGAAACCTCTTCCTTTCCTATCATTGTTCGAGCTGATCATTCACAAGAAGAAGAAGAGAAGGTACACACTGTAGTAAGCAAGCACAAAAAGGCAATTGGATACACCATTGACGACCTCACATGTATCAATCCCAACCTTTGCATGCATCAAATACTGTTAGAGGAGGATAGCAAACCAATAATAGAGCCACAGAGGAGATTAAACAAAAATATGAAAGAAGTAGTGAAAAAGGAAATTCTGAAGTTGTTTGATGCAGGAATTATTTATCCCATCTCAGATAGTCCTTGGGTTAGTGCTGTGCATGTAGTACCTAAAAAGGGAGGCATGACAGTAGTGAAAAATGAAAAAGAAGAACTGATACCCACAAGGACTGTCACGGGATGGAGGATGTGCATTGACTATAGAAAATTGAATAAAGCAACTAGGAAAGACCATTTCCCTCTACCTTTTATAGACCAGATGTTAGAAAGGCTAGCTAAACACACACACTTTTGTTACTTGGATGGGTATTCTGGATTCTTCCAGATTCTTATCCATCCGAGTGATCAAGAGAAAACCACCTTTACATGTCCATATGGTACATTTGCGTATAGGCGCATGCCATTCGGCTTATGTAATGCACCAGCCACGTTCCAACGTTGCATGATGGCCATATTCCATGATCTGATTGAGCATATAATGGAAGTATTTATGGATGATTTCTCTGTTTATGACAGATCTTTCGATTCTTGTTTAGCTAACCTTGAAACAGTGCTAGCACGGTGTGAGGCTGTGAACCTTGTTCTCAACTGGGAAAAGTGCCACTTTATGGTGACTGAAGGTATAGTTCTCGGGCACAAAATATCAGGACGTGATATAGAGGTGGATCAAGCTAAAATTGATATAATTGAGAAACTTCCACCTCCTAATTCTGTTAAAGCAATTAGAGCCTTTCTTGGACATGCAAGATTTTACAGGCGCTTTATTAAGGACTTTTCAAAGATTGCAAAGCCTTTGACAAATCTCCTTAGTAAAGATGCTGAGTTTGTATTTGATGAATCTTGTTTAGATGCTTTTAACAGAATCAAGGCCGCATTTACAACAGCCCCAATCATCCAACCGCCAGACTGGAGCCAACCATTTGAAATCATGTGTGAAGCAAGTGATCATGCGGTAGGAGCTGTGCTGGGGCAGAGGAAGGACAACAAGCTTCATGCCATCCACTATGCAAGCCATACCCTAGACGATGCATAGGTCAACTATGCCACTACCGAAAAGGAACTCTTGGCAGTAGTCTTTGCCATTGGAAAGTTTAAAGTATACTTGCTGGGCTCTAAGGTCATCGTTCACACAGACCATTCGACCCTCAAATATTTGCTCACGAAGAAAGAGACCAAGTCTAGACTCTTGCAGTGGATTCTCCAATTGCAAGAGTTTAACCTAGAGATTCGGGACAAGAAGGGTACAGAGAATGTGGTAGCTGACCGTCTATCCAGGCTACCTCCAAAGCACATGCCCAAGGAAGACCTACCCATTAATGACCATCTGCCAGATGACAGCCTCATAGCCACCATCCACAGCGTCACCCACAGTGTCACACCGTGGTACACCGAGATCGTCAATTTCCTAACCCGTGGAGCTCTCCCACCTGACCTGAGCCATTCTCAGAAAAAGAAATTTTTCTTAGATGTGAAGAACTACCTTTGGGACGAACCCTTACTCTTCAAAAGGTGTGGAGATGGGATGATCAGAAGATGCATCCCTAAAGACGAAGTAGCACAGATCCTGCACAGCTGCCATAATGCTCAGTATGGAGGACATCATGGCACGACCAGAACGGCATCCAAGGTCCTACAGGCAGGGCTATTTTGGCCCACCTTATTTAAGGTTGCATGAAACTGGATGGTAGCTTGCAAGGAATGCCAACACACGGGGAATATCTCAAGAAAGCAGGAGATGCCGCAGCAGGTCATACTAGAAGTGGAGCTGTTCGATGTGTGGAGAATCGATTTCATGGGACCATTCCCGAGTTCCTATGGAAATAACTACATCCTAGTGGCAGTCGACTATGTATCCAAATGGGTTGAAGCCATTGCCTGCCCAACCATTGATGCCAAGGTATTGACACAGTTCTTGAAGAAACATATCTGCACTCGCTTTGGCACCCCGAGAGCCATAATCAGTGATGAAGGTACCCATTTCTGCAACCGAAAGTTTGAAGCCCTCCTGAAGAAGTACGGGATCAGGCACAAGGTAGCTACTCCCTATCACCCTCAAACAAGCGGACAAGTTGAGGTGACGAACAGGGAAATCAAGCGGATTCTAGAGAAGACTGTCGGACCATCGTGTAAGGATTGGTCAACCAGGCTTGATGATGCCCTGTGGGCATACCGCACAGCCTATAAAACGCCAATAGGCACCTCTCCCTACCGCCTAGTCTTTGGTAAGGCCTGTCACTTACCTGTGGAACTTGAACACAAGGCTTACTGGGCCATCAAGGCTCTGAACTTTGACACACAGGCTGTGGAAGAACAGAGGCTGTTGCAACTCAACGAACTAGAAGAGCTGAGGTTGGACGCCTATGAAAATGCCAAGCTGTACAAGGAAAGAGCAAAAAGGTGGCATGACAGCAGGATTCAACCTAAGACATTCAAGGAAGGCGATCAGGTCCTCTTGTACAACTCAAAACTGAAGCTGTTCCCAGGAAAGCTTCAATCAAAATGGTCCGGACCTTTTACAGTGTCACGCTGTTACCCTCATGGAGCTGTGGAAAGCCGCAATGAGCAGAACCATCCGTTCAAGGTCAACGGACACCGACTAAAGCTGTACCACACAGGGACCAAAGATTATCAGGAGACTCAGGTGCTCCGCGACCCACCTTCTACCTAGCCAAGCAAGATGAGGTCCAGCTAAGGACATGAAAGAAGCGCTTCTTGGGAGGTAACCCAAGTGTGGTAATTTTGGGATTCCCTTTGACTTTTGTTGATTTCCATTAGGATATTTTGTTTTGTGTGTCTCTGTTGTTTTGAACAATCAGTTGCTGCAACTCGTGAGAATGAGTCGTCAAGTCAGAGACTCATCAGAGAAGTCCTTCTATACCCTTTTCGATTTTAAGTCTTAATCATTCTTACAAAAAAGACTTTAACACTTGCACAGCCTCAACATAGACTGAGCCTGTGACGAATTTTCAGCACATCTAGTCTAGGCACACTAACCCCATGACACATGACTTCACTTTCAATTTGGGGCAGTATTATGAGCATGCCTTTGGTTAGATTTTTGATTTAGTTAGTTTGTATTTTGTTTCGGCATTGCACCCATTCTTTTGTTTAGTTCTTGCAGTGAGGACACTGCAAATTTTTTAGTTTGGGGTATTTTTAGGGTGCAATTTAACCTTTTGTGTATTCCCCACAGCGTAATGCATTTCCTGGTGTACTTTTGAGTTTCAAATTAATGCAAGTTTCAGTTCTCATTTTTTATTATAGTTCTTATAGTGTGAGCCTGTCCTTATATTTATGCACCCTCTATACTTTCCATTTAATTCTACTCATACTCTAATCATACAACTTGTCTTATTTCTCTTAGAATAAACAGATCAAGCTTCATTAAGCAACTGGCATCACAGGAAATCTGCCAAGAAAAGAAGGGTCCTACTAATGTATCTCTCCTACTTAGCACAGGCTCAACCTGTACACCTTAGAACAGGCCCTCACTTCCATCAAGGCGAAATTTTATGCAGAACCTTCAAGAAAGGAGAGGATCTAGGCCATCTTTCACATACCCACAGACCACACTACCCACACCTCTCTCATCAGACCATTGCAACCCCATTTGAGCCAATAAGGACGGCCCCTAGGTCATTCATTTACCCTACACAATCCACCCCGACCAGTTGCAGCCTAAGCAGGGGCCGTTAGTGTCCAAAGGGCACGAACTTCCTCCTACAGCCTCACCCTATCAATAAGCCTGTGAGCAAGGATTTGATCAAGAAGAAGAAAAAGGATTACCCGTGTTAGAACCCATGTCTTCATGGTTCATTTATTACAGGTTTTGATAAATGACAAACCAATCCAAGATGACAAAGATGAAACAAAAAAAATCAAGCAATATGATCAAGAATTCAAGAGAAGAGAAGATATGATCAAAAGTTGAAGAGCAAGAGAAGTTAGGATCCTTTTGTATAAGGTAAAACACTCAAATTTCTCTTGGACATTGGCTCAAACTATACAAATTTTGCTCATGGATTTCACAACATGTTTTTAGTCATAAAACTATATTTTGAGTCCAAAACATCGATGTTGTGTCCAAAACATCGATGTTCTATATTTTTCAAGCTTTCTCAAAATTGGCAGAAGTACAAAAACATCGACGTTGGATTTTCAAACATCAATGTTGTGTTTTTCAGGTCTTTTCAGAAATTGGCAGAATTAATAAAACATCGATGTTGTCTTTAAAACTTCGATGTTGTGATTTCTTTCAAAGACTTTCAAAAATTGGCCGAAGAGGAAAAACATCGATGTTCTGATAATTGTTCACACAATGATTTTTGCCGCAGCATGAAAACATCGATGTTGGGCTTGTAAACATCGATGTTGTGACAATTGCTTTCAAGATGATTTTTGGCAGTAGCCATAAAACATCAATGTTCCATTTTCCAACATCGATGTTCTTGCATAACCCGTTTTCATCATATTTTTTGCGAAGCTTAAAAACATCGATGTTGGTTATGAGAACATCGATGTTATATCTGAAAACATCGATGTTCCTCAGACAAACATCGATGTTTTATAAGCCGTTGGACCAATTATTTGAATCCAACGGACAAACATCGATGTTATGGAACAAAACATCGATGTTTTGACCGTTGTAGCAGACAACTTTTTCAGACAGGCATGCTAAACTTTCTTAAAGTGTTCAGAACTTGTTCCTAACGACTATAAGCATGTTTGAGACTATAAATAGTGGTCTTAAACCTCTCTTTCAGATCACTCAACTCTACATACATTCATGCTTTCATTGCAAATCAATTCATCATATTTTTGAGCCAATTCTTGTGAGAAATTAGAGTTGTTTCCTTGAGCTTTCCTTTGTACTCATATCTACTCTACTAGAGAGTCTTTGTTTGAGAGAATTTGTTGTGTGATTCATACACTAAAAAGGGAGGTTTGTTCCCTTGAGAGAAGTCTTGAAGTGAGGTACCTTCAAGCAAGTGTGTAGGATTCTTGTGACTAGAATTCTAGGTTGTAAACGGTTTGTTAAGCACCCGGAAGCTTAACGGTAGATAGTGAACTCTTCAAGTGTACCTTGAAGGACTGGATTAGCCACAAATTAGTTGTGTGTGAACCAGTATAAAATTCTCTTGTATCCTTCTTTCAATTTCTGCATTTTAATTCCTGCAAGTATCTTTGTTTTTAGGCGAAAAGCTATTCACCCCCCCCCCCCCTACCTTAGCCTTTCTATTCTAACAATTGGTAGCGGAGCCTAACTCTCTGAAAAACTTAACCATTTGAGAGGTATCTTTTATGGCTAACATGCGTGCAGGAGTCATTGAAGGGCAGTCCACCACCCGTCCTCCCTTCTTTGACGGTACCAACTACACCTATTGGAAGGAGAGGATGAGAATCTTCGTGCAATCCAACAACATTGCTCTTTGGTGCATCATAAAGAATGGAGAGCAAGTTCCTATGAAAAAAGTTGTTGGAACCATGGTGCCAAAGACGGAGGATGAAATGGATGCTGAGGATGACAAGAAAATCGAAAACAATGCAAAGGTCATCAACATGTTGTACTGCGCAGTCAATCCCGATGATTACCGGAAGATATCTTGCTGCACAACCGCAAAAGAAATGTGGGATAAGCTGGAGATCACTTATGAAGGAACCAGTCAAGTCCGGGAAGCCAAGATCGACTCTCTCACTGCCGAATACGAACTCTTTCGTATGAAGGAGAATGAGAGCATTGAAGGAATGTTTGATCGATTCTCCAAGATTATCAACGACCTTCATGCACTCAAGAAGATCTACTCCGACAAGGACTTAGTCAGAAAAGTCCTTAGAAGTCTCATTCCCGAATGGCGCTCCAAGGCCGATGCAATTTATGAAACCATTGAGACATCAAACACAACCATTGACAGTCTAAGAGGTAATCTTGTAACTTATGAATCTACAATTCTTAAGCCCTCTTTGTCTTCTTTGCAGGACACAAATAAACGAAGCTTGGCCCTCAAAGCTTCCACCTCCAAAGTGCAAGAGCTCTCTGAATTAGATTCTAGCGATGACGAACTCGGACTTATAATTCGCAGACTTCGCAAGTTCCAGAGGAAGGATTTTGATAAGAAAGGAAGGAAAGCGTCCGGTCCACCCAAATGCTATGGGTGTGGAGAGATTGGGCACATCAAGCCTAAATGTCCAAAAGCAAAGGAGGAAAGGAAGAAGAAGCCTTACAAGAAGCAAAAGGCATACCTTTCATGGGGAGGCAATTCCGGCGATGAGTCTTCCGATAGCGATGAGGAAGAAGTGGCTAACCTTGTTAGTAATATGCCCAAAAGCCAATCATGGATGATTATTTGTAGTCGTGTATATGCATTAAGGTTATTCCAATAAGTATCGTTTATGAGATAAACGCTTGCACATACTTATAACCCTAGTATATATATATTTGATATGTATATTCTTAAATGTCCCTAGTCGGTTATTATTACGGATGGGTTGTAATAATAAGTTAAGACTAG
>JAKUCV010006416.1:38261-65747 GCA_028386065.3 Turnera subulata
TTTTCTTATTATTTTTTTCTTTTTCTTTTCTTTCTTTTTTTTTCTCTTTTTCCTTTCTCTCTTTTTCTTTTCTCTCTTTTTTTCTTTTTCTCTCCTTTTTTTTTTCTTCTCTTCTTCACCCGGTTCCTCTTCCTCTCTTCTTCCTTATATAAACTGAAAAATGACTATTTGGCATGTGATAATCAAATAATGCAAATCCGTCCGTATTACGGGCGAATCCGATCCGGACCAGAAAATAACAGGTACCTCCTTAGTTATTTTCCGGTGTGATTTTTCGAGAAATTCCGAAACCCGAAAAATACCAACTTAGTTCCGAAAAATTCACGGGAAAATCACGAGCGCGGGAAAACCCTCGGTTTCGAAAAATGACTCCCGATTTACCTTGAATTAATTACCCAAGATTAATTCAACAGTAAATCACGGTAAATAGACTCTTACAGTCCGGTAAAAATCCAAAATTTTTACCCGGGCTGTTACAAAATACTTTTTTTTGTCCCTCCACTTTATCGATTTCGCATTTGTTGTCCCTCTTCATTTTTTTTCCACATGTCGTCCCTCAACTCTCGATTTACCGGGTCACATGGTCCTTTTTACTTGCTGCAGCAGGTTGATAGTTGTGGAGTTGACAGGTGGCAGTGGGTCTCACACACAACTTATTTCTTTAATCATTTTTTTCTTTAATCAAAAATTTTTTAAATCCTTTAAAATAAGTAAATCTTAATTTCTCCCATTATATACTGGATTTTATTATTTTTAACCTTTTATTTTTCCCAAATATTAATTTTTAAAAACCCTTATTTTTTCCAAATATTATTTTCTAAAAAATTTCTAATTTAATTAAAGATTTTTAAGGCTTAAATTTTTGGAAAAAATATAAAAAAGGATAAAAAGAATAAAAAATTATGCAGATTATGGGCCCCACTACCACGTGTCAGCTCCGCAGCTACCAACCTGCTGCAGCAGGTAAAAAGGACCACCTGACCCGGTAAATCAAGAGTTGAGGGACGACATGAGTGAAAAAAAAGAAGAGGGACAACAAATGTGAAATCGATAAAGTGGAGGGACAGAAAAAACTATTTACTCAATTGTAAACATCCCCGATGGTAAAAAAGTTTTTCTTGTCCCTTCACTTTTTTGTTTTCGTAATTGTTGTCCCTCTTCCTTTTTTTTCACTCAACATGTCCCTGAAGTCTCGTTTTACCGGGCCACCATGTCCTTTTTACATGTTATAGCCGGTAAATGCTGATGTGTAAGGTGGGTCCCACTTTATACCTATTATTTTATTGTTTTCTTCTTCCCTTCTTTTTTCTTTCTCTTTTCTCTTTCTCCTTTTAATACAATCAATCCTTCTTTTCTTTTTTCTCAAACTCTTTTTCTTTTTCTTCTTCCCGATTTTGGCTCCCCTCACTACCCCATGACTCCTCTCTCTCTTTCTCAAAACCGTTGCCCCACTTCCCTTTCTCCTCTATTCTTTTCCACCCAAAACCACAGCCACCCACTTCTCGATTGTCATCGCCGCCATTCCTTCTCTTTTATTTTGTTTCCGCCATTTCTTTCTGCCCCAAAGCGCCGCCGCTGTGGTTCTCTTCCTCTCATCTCTGTCAGTGGCGATCGGTGCGAGGATGAAAGGGCACGGCGAGCGGCCTTGTGTATTGCCGTCACCACCACCATCAATTGTTGAAGGAGGAAGCGAGGGGAGGCTCGATCCTTCGCGGCTATGGCTGCATCGAGGTAGTAGAACTCTTTCTTTTTCTGTTACTCACAAATCATCCCATCTTCACCTCTCCCTCACCCTCACCGGCGGACTTGACAGCGTTGCCACCTTGGAGTTCAGTGAGATCCAGGTTTGTCTAATAGGGTTTCGTGAACAATCTCCTCGCCTCGCCCCTGTGCTCGCAAGCACGGCCCTGAGTCACGGCGACGCGCTTCTGGTTCCTCTCCACTGACTCCTCAAAAGCCAAACTCGACCTCCCCGCCGTGGGTAGGTCACGTCAGTTGTCTCCTCCTTTGTCATTCCTCCCTCCCCTTTTTTAATTTTCTGCTATACCAAATTGTTATCAGGTTCAATTTTTTTATGAGCTATGGATGATTAGTAATGAAAATGCGTGTGTTGATGGATGGATATTAGTGCGATGTGTGGATTCCGGTGATGGAGGTTGTTTTGATGTTTTGTGGGTTGAATTTTTGGTATGGTTGTGAGTTCGGTGAAGCAAGGGAGAAGGGAGGAGCAGGGAGAAGGGTGGGGAATTGTGGTGGCTATGGCCTTCAAAAAAGAAAAGAAAAAAATGTAAAAAAATTATTCAAATTAAATAATAAAGCAATATCAAATTAACCATTTTTTCTTTTTTCTCTTTTCCTGTTATTCAAATATTTTATTTTTAGAAATTATTTTTCTAATTAAATATTATTCAAAGAAACAAAATCGGAAAAAAGGAAAAAGAAAAGTGAAACAATAAAATAATAAAACCTAAAAAGGATTTTCGGAAAATAGAAAATAGGAAAGAAATAGAGAAAAAGAAAAATAAAATCAGATGAAGTGGGCCCCATAGACACGTGTCAGCCTCACACGCACCAACCGGCTGTAGGTGGTAATAAGGACAAGGTGACCCGGTAAATTAAGAGTTGAGGGACAGGTTGAGTGAAAAAAAAGGAAGAGGGACAACAAATGCGAAAACAAAAAAGTGAAGGGACAATAAAAATTTTTTTACCCATCCTTGATTATATGTCATCATCCTTATAAAATTATCTTTCACCATCATTAAACCTTTTTCCGGAAATAATATACCATATATATATTCGGATATTATTCCGGTACAATACTTTAATTAAACTCTTTTCAAAACATTTTCATAAAATAGTTATACTTTTTTCAAAATATGAACACCATAATTTTCTGGAAAATATAACATATGTATATATTTTTCCAAAATATTTTTCATAAAATATATTTCTTGCCAATAATAATTACCAAATATTATTATATTAGAAACCATATTTCCAGAAAATATAATTATATAAATTTTATTTTCTGAAAATAAATACGAATTATAAATATACATATATATATTTTCTAAAGACAAAATACATTTCCAAACCATGATATATCAACATAATAATTTATTTTTTTAGAAATATTAATTGTATATACTATATATATATTTCCAAAAGTATTCCCATAATTTTCCAAAAAAATAATAACATTTCAGAAAATATAATCTTAATATATATCTTTTTCTAGATAAACATAACATTAATTTTCTAAAACAACATATAATTATCTTAATTTTCAAGAATCAAAGTATATATATATTTTCAAAACCCGAAACCCATAATATTACAAATAATTTTCCAAAATAATATTTACCCTTTTTTTCCAGAAATTAATTAGCAGAAAATAGTTATATATATATATATATATATATTATTTTTTTAAAAGAAAAAGAATCCGGACTGCCCAGGACCCAACCCAGGCACGACCCGGAACACAACCCGACCAGCACAAACGGGTCCTCACCTAGCAGCGGCGGTCGGCGGCGCGACGCAGCGCGGGGAACGTGTCACGAGGCGCGGCGTGAGACGTTTTCTCCATAGGCGGTGGAAACTCGGCGAGGCGACGGCAGGAGGCTGAGCAGAGCGGAGGAGAAACGGATCCGCGGGTCTGCTCGCGGGTCAACGACTCATGCAGCAGCGTCCGGCGGCGGAAGAACTCGGGGGGCGACGGGGTTGAGGTCGCGACGGCACGACGAAGAGGCTGGTGGCGGCGGTGCAGCGAACGGCGGCGCGGAACTCCTCCCTTGCACAGTAACCGGAGAAGGAGAAGGTGACGATACTGTTCACCGATTTCTTTTTTCTTTCTTTCTTTTTTTTTCTATTTTTCCTTTCTTCCTTTTTTTTATTTTCTGCATTGTATTTTATTTTTTTCTTTTTTAATTCTTTTTCTTTCTTTTTTTTCTTCTTCTTCTCTGTTTGTTTTTTTTTCGATTTTTCTTTTTTTTCTTTTTTCTTCTCTTTTTTTTCCTTTTTCTCTCTTTTTTTTTCCTCTCTTCTTTTCTCTCTTTTTATTTTTCTTCTTTTCTTCTTCCCTTCCTCTTCTTCTCCTCTGCTTCCTGCTTTATACCCGTGTGTCAGCCGCCTGCATAGTTGCGTCAATTATGCAGGTTTGGCTGCATATGGGGCGAGTCCAGACCGGACCAGAAAATAACTGCATACCCCCTTAGTTATTTTCCGGTGTGATTTTTCTGAGGATTCCGAGACCCGAAAAATACCAACTTAGGACCGAAAAATCCACGGAAAAATTACGAACGCGGAAAAACCTCGGTTTCAAAAAACGATACCCGATTTACCTTGAATTAATTACCCAAGATTAATTCATTCGGTAAATCACTGGATAACGACTTTTACAGTCCCGATAAAAATCCAAATTTTTACCCGGGCTGTTACACATAAAATTGTGCATCAACTTTAAATGTGGATATTACATCCACATAATCCACTAGGAATCATAACGAGCTTTAATTACATTTAATTCAAAACATATTCAAGCATTGAGCTTATCTTTTCCGTTTTGAACCATGTCTTGTAATTAAGACAATCTACATAATAGTGTCTATCTTTCTTACTGACACTTATCATTATTTGTTATTATGAATTTGAGCAAATGATCCATTGATTTTCAATGATCCTTTATAGCTCTTTTCACCTTTCTTTCCTAGTTTTTCATTAGCTCTTGAGCAACATATGAGATCATTGTATGATTTCCTTATTATTAAGTCTCGCCTCTTTCTAAGCAAGTATGCTTTCAATAATATCACACTCTATTTCTCTTTCATTGCATTATCGGTAATAGAGTGAACTACATTCAAAGGCAAGGAAAGATCAATAAATTGTACAAGGAAATAACCATTCACAATTATTCTCATACTATAAGTCTTGCTACTAAAATAGACATTTTGGAGATATGACTTAATGTTACTCTTCATAATCATTCGCATAAACTTAAAGCTTAGCATGTTCATCTTTCCCTTACGTTATGGAAAGTTTTTTTAAAAAAATTTTTGTTAGTACTGCTTTAATCAATAATAGCAGTGGGCTTACCAATTGAAGAGGTAATAAGTCTAGATTCTAAAACTTAATGAAGCTAGACTTGTCTCATAAATCTTCTAACCCGTATAATTTAATAACAATTTAAGCTTGCGAATGAAAAGTAACTTAATATCGTAAGGCACATAAATCTCACATATATAGAAAATTCATTAATTCAATCTACATATATTATGCATATATTGATATTTTCCAAATACAACAATAACCATAATTGATGCTTGAGTAGATTTAACATAATTAGTAAACTAACATATTTAACTAGGCATGTATGTTATCTTTGGATATACAAAACATGACTAATAAATAAATTAATTGACTATCTTTTATGTTCATAATCATAAAATGATTAATCAACCTTTGGGTTGATCCTTAAATATTTTATGAAAATAAACTTGATTTCTCATGATAAAATAAATCATCACAATCATACAATCACATTAATTGCATCACATGCTCATGAGTAAATCAATATTTTTCTAAATTTTTATATCCACAAAGCATTCCAATTTGGTCAATTTGGTGACTAACAAATTGTACATAAATAAATATCAAATATTTACTTAAGTGTCTCTTTTCTTAAAATTGATACCTGTAAAACATTCTAATTTGGCCACTTTGGTGACTAACAAATTATACATAAGTAGATATCAAAGATTCATAAGGATGTTTATGTAAACGAAACTGTAACCAAGTCCAACATAAAAATTTAAACAATATGGACTTAAATTCATAATCAACAAACATTATGGACTAAATTGTTAACTGTCTTACAAGGACTTAAATGACAGAATCAAAAAATTCTGGACTAAAGTGAAACATCTCTTAATTCCACAGAGACTATTTTCTCGGCAGACGTTGCAGCCATTAAATCAATTAGTAATTCTTTGCTCCAAACAGTACATGACATGAGCAATATAATTTCACACGTGTCTTTATGCCATGTAATTGCAAGAGTTTAAAATCAATAAAAGCTTTAAAACGAATGGGTAGAACATAATACCCAAAGGATTAATATACCTTGATTTTAAAGAACTACAATGAGTAAAACCTAAAGCCCCAATACAGTAATATGCAAAAACTTTAAAGTCGCCACTATTCATACACTTTATGCGTGCGATTTGTGATTTTGCACCAAATAATAAATAAACAATTAGGGGTAACATTAAGGTTTTGTCTATCAAGGTTACATATACGAATTAACGTAAGAGGGGATATAATTCTTCTTGAACCATAGCTCCGCTACCACATGTTAGATAATTTAACATGAACAATCATAATAATCAGGAATCAAGAAACATAAAATCCCCAATTCAAATATTAACATAATACTCATTAGATCTTAGAACTAATTATCTCCCACTAATAATATAAGATTGAAGACATACATGGTAAATCAATCATGTTGTCTTCTAAATTCTTTTATTCTCTTCTTGATTTTTCTTGTTGCCTTCATGAGGAATAAATTTCTCTCTCTTGCCTTTGTCTTTCTTTCTAATGTTTGTCAGATGGTATAATAGAAGATTAAGCGACCAGAGAGAGAGTACCTATTCCATAATATTATATTTAAACACCCCAGTGTCTATTAGAAAATCCTAATAGTTGACCAATAGTATTTTGCCACGTCATTAAATAAAAACCTAATATTATATGTGCCACATAAAAGGAAATATTCTTACAATAACCCGCTGATTAACTTTTTTTTTTTCAGGAATTGAAACCAAAAGTCGTTCATTGCTTTTTTTCTTCCCAACAAACCAACCTCTTAGTTTAAGTAACAAATTAAACTCTAAATCTATTTTTTTTTTCAGTTGATGAATTGAACCCATAACCAATCGATCTTTTTATTTCCCTTCAACAAGGTAATGACTAAACACAACAACCTATTGATTGTTTTTTTAAAAAAAATATTATTCGATTTTCATAAAAGGTATGAAATAAAAAAATTTATAGAAAGATTTTTATATGTCATAAAAAATTATTTATTATTTATATAATATTTTTATTTTTTAAAAATAAATTAAAATATAAAATATCTTAATATTATCATATTAATAAAAATTTTCAAAAATTATTCTTTGATAATTATCTAATATGCTAATTTTTTATTTATATGCAAAAATTAAAACTAATATTTAATTAATTAAATAAAATAATACATGATAAATAATGATGAAGATGCATAAAAGAAAATATAATCAATTTAAATTGAAAAAATTTACTAAAAACTATATAACAACAACCAAGATAAAACTTGATGATGTGTAAAAAGAAATGTATGATGTGGAGCAACATATTTTTTTTTTTGATACAAGCCTAGAGCCTACCCATTCCCCTTCCCACCTGAACCATGGTGGCCTTGGTGAAACCAAGGGCTTCATGCCACTGCACTACTTTGGTGCTGGCGGAGCAACATATTTAATGTATAGACTCTCAAAACTTGCGAGGTGTATAATCGATAGAGGTACAGGGTCGTATTTCCAAGCTACTGAATTTCAATATCAAGGCAAAATATTAATTTGAGTCGCATTAGTATATATATGTGACATTTCCTCTCAATTAATGTATTTTTTGGAACTCAAAGTGTTTAAATCCATAAGTAAATCAAGCGGTGGCGGATACACGGTGTAGTCACCGTAGGCAGGTGACTACACTGGTATCTATAGGAAACAAATTAGTTTATTACTTTTTTAGTCCAATAATATTTAATTCGTTTAATTTGCCTACACTGGATTTATTTTTAAAAAATATTATCTTTGCTAATTCTAGACTACATCCCTTTTACTTTTTCTATACATAGTAAGTATTTTTATTAGAAATAAAGTCTATTTTCCAAACAAATCTAATCACCGGCCTTTTCTTAGCCCAACAATTCCCTTGTTGTTATAATTATCCTCTCTAGATTTCTTTTAGTTTTGTTTTGATTTAACTTTCTAAATTCTAATAAATAAATTTGCAAAATACCTAGTTCTAATTTTCAGTATCTCTTGTTATAGGTAAGTAGATGAAGATGCATAGGAAATTTTAATCTTCTTAAAATTGCTGTTAGAAATCCGTTTCAGTTTGCATTGATACTTTAAAAATGTTTTAGTTAATATACACCAAAAATTTATGAATATCACCCTAATGATCAAAATCGTAATTTGATGGGCTATACATTATTAATTATATTACATATGTCAAGATGTATTTGATTGCATTAAAAATAAATAAATTATCCACCATTCAAGATATGATAATACATAAGAAGAAATTATAGTATTTAATTAATTTTAATATTTTATAGTGTAATTCTTATATCTATTTATTTTTTTGGTTTCCCATCCGGTATCCGGAGCTTTGCCCCGACTAATCCGGTTCGACCCGAATCGCGTACCTAGATATGGCGGGTGAGTCTCCCAATTTGGATTAGGATGATTATTTATGGTTTAGTTTTTTTGCCTACACTGAAAAATATTTCTGGATGACTCAATTCAGACCCGATTGGATGAAGCACATTTTAAAAGCCTTGGAAGCACTTGACAACATTTTTATTGAACTATGTACAGACAATGTTACTTTCAAATGGCTTCTACTCTGCAATCGTGTTCTTCGCTTGTTGCTGAACACCATAATGGGAATTCTTCATCAATGGACTTAACGTTCAAGGACTCTGATTTCCACAAATCCGCCTGGATTTTCAACAGAATCGATACTACCTCCTCCATACTTGGTCTCTTGGAAGGTTCTTTTGCCAAGCAGGCCACACTTATCTTGGCCAAGCGTAGAGCAAATTCTGTCCCATGCCTTCTTTCAAGACTGGGATCAACAATTAATCTTAGCTCAGCCTCAGCATTTTCTTTCTTGATAATAGACATTACTGCATTGGAGAGCAGGGATTCCCTTCCATTCTGGACAAGAACAGCATCTTTTCCTGTGATCAGTTCTAGCAATACAACTCCAAAAGCGTATACATCAATCTTGGGACTAACTTGTCCTGCCGTTAAGTATTCAGGCGCCATATAACCTCTAGTACCCACAACATTTTTTGTCGTGGCATCATCACAATCTGTTGCTGCTCTTGCAAGACTGAAATTGGCTATCTTGGCCCTGACTTCACCATTTAGCAGAATATTGCTACTCTTGATGTCCTTGTGCACGTAAGCTGGTTCGGTGAAGCTGTGAAGATAGTAAAGTCCATTAGCAACATCCAGAGCAATCTGAATCCTCCTAAACCAGCTCTCAATGTCTTTACTACTCTTCCCAGCTGATAACCATTCTTTTAAAGACCCATATCTCATGTACTCAAAGACTAGGTAAAAAGAGCCTCGATCTTCACAGAATCCCTGAGGCTTGATCAGATTGAGGTGGTTGATCCTCTGCAACATGTTCACTTCCTTTGAGACATCTTTTTTCATCTTCTTGACGATGCAGATCAACCCACCAAAGTCTCCATGGTAGACTGATCCCTTTATTATGTTCTTGGTGCTGAAATTGTTAGTAGCTTTCTTTACCTCCTGGATTCTATAGACTTTGAAGACTTGCTCACAGCTTGCAATTTCCACACGAAGATCCTCATTCCCTACCTGCTTTGAGCGAGTAGCCTTTTCACGAGCCTTGCGCTTTATCTTGTTGCATAGCAGAAGGATATTGACTATGACAATAATGAGTAATAGCAAAGAACAAGCTGCTGCAATCCCGGCATACTCAAAAAGTTTTCTCTTGGATTTTCTATTTATAGATGTTAAAGGTGTTGGAGGTGGAATCTCTTCTGTATTATTTTGAATTATAGTCTGTGAACTAGTTGGTGGAGTAGGCAAAGGTATCAAAATTGTGGTGTTGGTTATAAGAGTTGGATTTTCTCTCAATCCATTTGCATCAAGTACAGTGTGCTCACTCAAACCGAATCTATCAGCAATATCAGGAATATTGTCATCTGGGTTAAGAGGAAAAGTCAATAAATAATTGGTGCCATTCTTGATTTGATTTGCTGTAGGGCAAGCACAACGTAGTGGTACTTGTATTTCCAAACCAGGAAATAAATGTAATTCACTCTGAGGATTTGCATGCGTGAGAGCAGCACAAGTGGATAGTCCCTCATAAGCATTAAGTGCTATAACATAGTATGTTCCTAAGGTTTCTGTGACATAAAATGTGGTATTGGCTTGGTAGTATTTGCCTAGACAAGAGCAGGTAACCGGGACAAGTACCTCTTTGCCGACGGGGAACTTATGCAGCCTTGTAACATTGTTGACTCTAGCTAGGTCCTCCTGGCTTGCAGATGTGAGTGTTGAGATAGTGGGAACAGAATCAAAAGAAGGCTGAGACTTGAAAATGAGAAAGGCTGGACAAGTTTGGTGCTGGCCATTACAAGTGTAAAGCAAGGCAGGAGATGGTCCTGCCTTGTCATTGCTGTTGCAGTCAAGTGCTGAACTATCTGAGTAGTTCTGTTGAGCTTCACCATGTGAACTGAAAAAGTTGATTAAGAGTAAACTGATCAAGAACTTGTGCATGGTGACTCTTTTCATCAGGAAGAGAAACATACTAGGGGTTAATGACAAAGTCTGAAACTTGAGAGAGGATTAGAGATGCTTGGATTTGTACTCTTGCTGGAGCTAGCTAACTAAAGCGCGTTATGGGATTATAAAAGTTGTTAATTACTTCACTTATATATACTAGCACCATAGGTTGGATCCAGAAAAGAATTCCATGAAGAATAATTTGCCGGATGTGCCACATTATTTCAACGCCAAAGATTACATATAATCTCCAGTTCTTGACTTGACCCGGTTGTCATGCTAGTAATGTTTGGTAAATGAGAATATTCCTCCGATTAAGGTATAAAAAATTGAGTACTAGGCATTTTTAATAGCAATAAAACCAAGCTGATGTATACTATTTATGCTGGCCCGTGAAGTATGCAGCTTAGTCTCACAACAGCATATGATCTAGGTGCCATTTTTTCCCCATTTTGCTATTACTATTAGTACTTCCCCGGCCCGCTCAACACGGCTAGTTCAGCTTTGAATCCGCCAATTATTCTGCCCTGTTTCGAGTGACATAACTTATTAGCCTACCACCTTGGAGTAGTAGAGCTGTAGAGGACCAGTGTCATCCAGTAACACTTGCAAACACTTATATCCATAGAATTTTTTGTCATTAAACATTAGGAATTTGACAGAAAAATGCTTGAGGCATGGGAATCATGGGATCCAGGACTCATTCTACTCGTAGCTATTTGGTTTATCATTTTTACTATCATGGAGAAAGATCGTTAATGAAGTAATTATCTAGGCTACTAGATTTACAAGTTGCAACTCTTCCACTAAAGTGATACCAAACACAATTGGTCACTGGGCATCTAGCATCACGACACATTCCCTATACTAATTAAATAATGCAGGCAGTAGAGAAAATATAGTCTCAGGTCGTTAGAAATCTTCAAGACCCGACACGCTTTGTCCAAATTCAGGCCCCATGTCTACGTAGCTTGACGTGACTGGAGGTAGGGCCGAACATAAGACCAGGTCATACTGAAATCTTTACATTAAAAAAGAAAACAGTAATTTCCTACTGCGCTGGTGGAATTCGTCAAATTAGTCGGTTTTCTTGAACTCCAAACAAATTCTAGACAGTTTACGAGGAAGAGAAGTTGGAAATGAGGTGTTGATGTTTTGATGAAGAGAGGCTGTTGTTTCCATTTTGGCCCATTTCAACATGTCGACCCCAGGGTAGTCAACTGCTTGGAAACAGAATTGCGTCCACTGTGGCAGATCAAGAAAGAATTTGTCTTATTATGATTTGAAAGCCAGGGTGTTGGCTTGAGATTTTTGCCTTCTTGTTGGTGGCCTGACAAAAATATTAGACCATTTCATCATCATCATCATTGAGTATAAGGACTGATACAGTGTAATGCACCACTGCGTCCGCTCCTATAGGAGTCCTGGCCCGAAGACGGAGTCCAAACTGAACGAGTTCAGAAAGCACCTACACAATTTGACTCACTATAAATACTCCGAAAATCCATTTACTCGGCACCATGTAATTTAAAATTCTACTATGGCCCGAGCACTATATCTATCGCCCCCTTGTCTCTGTAAATCTCTGACATAGGAGTGAATGTTATCCTTGTCAAGATTTGCAGCTCAAAAGTGATCCTAGCATTTCAAGAGATTGCAAATGATCCTAGTATGTAATCTCTACTCTTTCCTTTAGCAGTAAAGTCTTTCCTAGATTTTTTGATGAATAACGAAAGCATGCAGAGATCATCCTCCAATGAGAAGGAAAGAAAGAACCAATCAAGCCCGGCCCTATAGTAAATGAGACAGAGGTTGACAGCTCTTTTGACAAGCAATATACACGGTTAAACAGAGGCCAAATTAATGTAATTAGAGGGATTAAGTGAGGTAAAATAAGCTAAAACATAAAAGCCAAATTCACGTAATTAGAGGGATTAATAAAGCCAAATCATTTTTACCCGTAGCCTCACCCCACTTCATTAGCCTTCTATGGAGTCCGCCCTCTTTCTTGTTATCTACGGCAATGATTCTTGCAATGCTTGAGGTAGCATCCTTATCCTCTCGGGTTTCGGCCTTTTCCAATATGATGATATTTTGTTGAAGGAGTTTTCACTGCTCCTGGAGTCACGTGTTCAATCATCGTTATTCATGCTTTAAATGACCCCATCAAAGATTGGTTGCCTGGGACAATTTAACCTCCTTTTATCTCCTCAATTTCATCCCCTCCTCCTTATAGCATGGGTATTCAGGATGCAATAGCTGCAGAATTTCTGGCCCTCATCAAAGCTCTTGAAATTTCAAAAGAGAGAATCGATCCTGCTCAAACAAATTTCAGTTTTGAACTTGATTTATCTACTGTCATCTCCTGGGGTTTCTGCTTCAGATATCGAGCTATGGCACCTTATTCTCGGTGCATCAAGTTGACCAACATCACAGGATATTTTAAGGATGCTATTTTTCTTTATTCGGTTAGAAGCTCATATAGCTTTGGATATGTCTGTGCCAAAATGGGTGTCTCACACATTACTCAATTGATTGGATGCAATTTCTTTTTCTCTCTATCTGTTATTCCTTTGTAATCTCATTTAATATCAATAAAAGTTGTTGTCTTTTAAAAAAAGAAAAGAAATGAAAGGTAAAATAACACAAACCACAGGACTAACTTCTGTTCTGTTTCTCATAGAACCGAATACACAGCTTTGCTTATCATTAAGAGAAATGCAAGAAAACAGAAGAGATGTACAACCTTAACTGTGTCAAGAGAAAAACAAGAGAGATATCTCAGAGATCCTAATCTTGTCACTAAATTTTACAGAAATGATCACACCAGATATAACAAAAAGTATGGTAATTAACCAAAGAAATCAAGATGGAAGAAAGAAAGAGCCATTACTAAAAAGCAAAGGAATCCCCCTGATCTACCAATGATCCGTCCTAGAATCTTCTACTCACTTCATCATAGTAGTAGAAGGGGGTTGTATAGCTGACCAGAGTCCTCATGTGAACTGGAAGAATAAGTCATTGGTTGAAATGAAGAAGGATTAATGAAGCAGGCAATCATGAGAAAGGGTAAGCTTCTAATTATGTTCTAGTATATCATGAGAGATCTTGGGCGGGTAAAGATAGCAGTGGTTATTTTTTCTGTTAGGCCCCTGCTGCATGTTGCTTTTTATATCAAGAATGATTGAATCAATCGGGTATGAGGAAGAGGTTAGAGAGGTCTTTTGGTGGGACAAAAAGAGTGGACAGTTATATTAAATTTACAGTTACACTACCAGTGTTACTTCTTGGGTGACATTTTCTTTCTTTTTCTTTTTTTTTTTTTTGGTTTCTTTTGAAGGTGGTGGGGTGTTGGGAGTTGCTTGACAGCAAGTGACTAGGAGAATGTTTTCCTGTTAAGTGTTAAGATGATTGCTTTGAAGAATGAAATCCTAGACCTCAAACTGAGATAATTGCAGCATTGAAAGAATTTCATAGTAAAACCATATGTGGCAAACTTTGGTTCTTTGCCAATTGAAAATCTAGCAAAACCAGTGTACTATTTTTTAATCGGCAGGGGAAGCATGCTTGACTTACTCAGACACAACGGAAACCACCTTTTCTGGAGCTTCTAGACCTTAACAGATAAGAATCAATGTAGAAACATTTTTTATATTAAGTAGACTATGGAACAATTTGCACTCACAGATATTTCCTGACAATTTTCTTGTTTTTATTTATAGAATTCACATAGATGTTCAATTAATTAACCATATGCATAAACTGAAGTTAAAAATGTTACACAAGTTCACCATTCCCAAACTTCAGATCGCCTTTCAAAGAGTGATTTCGTGCAACTATAGCTTAACTCTAAACAATGTAGTCGAGTCGACGAGATTAAGGAGGGAAATATAGGTTTGAGCCAGTGGTTTTTGATATGATGTTGAAGGTTTATGTAGAGAAAGGAATGGTTAAGAATGCACTCCACGTGTTTGATAATATGGGCAAGTGTGGTCGCCTCCCAGTTTACGGTCCTGGAATAGTTTGGTGCGGAAAGGTGAGGCCTACACTGCAATTCTTGTGTTTGAGCAAATGGAGAGGCTGGATGTTGTGCCGGATGTTTTCACTTGCTCCATCATTGTTGATGCGTTTTGCAAGGATGGAATTTGTTAAGGAGATGGAGAATTCTGGGTTTGAATTGAATGTGGTATGTTACAGTAGTTTGATTGATGGCTACGTTAGTAAAACCAATTCCATAATGGTTTCTCCTGTAAATAATCAAGAGAAGAGAACAGGATACCAATGGTTAATTATAACACATTAATTAGTACTCTTGTAACAAAGAAAGATGAGGCCTCGCGTCTCAGTTTGGGGTCCTACCTACCTCGAGCTAGTATCAAGCATGTCATCTTCTCAAGAACTCGATATTAATATTTTCAGGTTGAGGAGTTGCGCGGATTAAGTAATTCTTGATTCTAACAGGTACTCCATCGTCATTATCCACATCTCGAAATTTCAAAGACTTCAGCTTACTGAATGGAGGCGTTTGCTTCTCTTGCTTCTCCGAGATTCCACTCTCGTCCAAGATTCCACTCTCGTGCAAATGCTACCACAGAACACATCAAAGCTCCATATTAAAAACGAAAGCTAAAGGAATCATCACAATCACAAAAGGACACCGAAGAACAAGCAAGAGGACGACCCAAGTATATTTTATGAGCATACCTGCAGAGGACTAGTGTTTATAGTCAGAAATTCCACATTGCGAAGCCCCTGCAAAAGCTTCAGCAACATGTAACCAAATTCCCTGCGCCATGTCTTGAAGAATTCCACATGTTTTGGGTGATTAACTAAACTATGCGACGCATACACATGGAATTCTAAGTACGCATGCCGCAGAGAAGGGAGATAAATGTCTGAGAACTTTATAACGCACGCACCACTAAAACACTCGAAAGATACAAGATTTGGCAACCAAAGTTCCACCCGGTAATCCGCACAAGCATTCACATCTTCAATCCTCATTCTAAGAAGCCCGGGTCCCGATACTTTGACGAGACAGTCATAGGTTTCTGCTTGATTGCTTACGAGGCTTAAATCGGTGAGATTCGGGAACGCAGCTAGAATATCAAAGCATCCAAACCAAAAAAGGCATTCTTCAAGACACAAGCTTGTGACCGTTGACGAGAGACGAGGGAGCGCTTCACTAAACTCTAGCGTCAAAGACTTCAGGTGTAGGGCTTTCAAAGCCCGGCAGGCTAACAGTACCTCTCGCGGCAGAAGCGACGGTTGGTTGGAAGGAGATAGATGAGGGACGCATGCGTCAAAATCGATTTCTGATTCTTCTTTGCACTCATAATTTGATCCGGAAAAAGCAGTAAAGCAAACCCGGCTTATGTTGTACTTATTATCGTGGAGCTCCAATACAGCTGTGACGAATTCTTCGAAAGATTTCCTGGTGGTGAAAGACTTGCCGTTGAAGTTGAGATCCTCTACGGCAGTCCAGAGATGTCTCCATCTCTTGGAGAGCACCGAAGTTTGGACTGCATATTTGGTGTTGTCCAGCAGAGAGAGGACGCGGTGGAGGACGGCGTCCGGCAGATCGCTCAGCTTGTCACGCTCGAGATTGGAGAATCTAAGGACTTTCTGATGATTAGGGTTTTCCATGTTTTGTTATTTTTTTTTTTTTTCTAGAAGAGAGAAGGAATAAAGGCTAATTAATGTTGTTTTTGATATTTTGAATTATGTATGTATCTTTTGTAACTAAACTCCAATAGAGTAGCACACAAATTAGCTTTGGTGTGTAACCTTTGCCAAGTTTTACATGTCCCGCCTCCTTAAATACTTGACCTTCCGTGCATGGACTTGATCTGTGCATGTTTGAAGTATGAATATAATGATGTAGTTTCGATTTAAAAAAAAAAAAAACAGATGCCGAGTGATCTCAACTCTACTTGATTTTGCAACATCTTCTCATATGGGGTTTTGATATCACTATGTATAATTTTTTTTTAAATTCGTCTTTGGCACAGAACTCTTCAAAAAGTTGACTGCAATAAAAGAATCGGAGACAAAGAATCGACCATTGAAGAACTCACCTGAGCAGCTGCATTGGATTTGGAGTTGGTAGATAATGGCACCGAGGTTTGAGACCACTTAACGAATAATGACAGACATGAACGCGAACAGGCTTAGGCTACGAACAAACTGGAACATAAAAAATGAAATAAGCTCAGCGTGAATGTCACAATAAAGTGAGGGACCATATTCGACTTTTCGTGATGCATACCCTTCAAGCAAGCAGAATAATTATAATTAAGCTGAATAAATGATATATTTGGTGGTTTATTATTGATATTTTGTTGAACACCTATTACAGTTTCACAACAAGGTGCGAGGTCAACTTATGAAGACTGGCTATCAAAGTTCCCGTTTGCACATCAGGTAATATAACTAGTTCAATGCCTGCGCGTTGCTGCGGATTCTGAAGCCAACTTCAGTCATCACAAATTTATTCATGCTTAGATTTTGAGTAGACCTATAATAATTATTTCGTAAAACAAAGATATAAGCAAAGTGCAAAGTTTTGATGTGTATAATAAACTTGTTTACTGACAAATTTTGTAACCAAATTTAATGGTAAATGCATTCCTCCATTGCCTAAAGTGAAAGAAAAAGCATTAGGAAGTAAAAATTTCCATTGGTAGCTTCTGAAGCCCTCTCTCTCAAAATGACCACTGACAGAAGCCCAATTGATAACAATTGGAAAGAGCATTTTTAATTTAATACTGTACATGTTTATTTGATGTTATCAATAAGGTGGCTTTTGCTATAGATTATAGAAAGTAGCATATGCTAATCTCTAGCACAACAATTTGATATGAAATTAAAACTCAAACAACCAGACAAATGACTAAAGCATAAAACCAAAGCAAGGGAACAAAAGGACTTGAAGTACCTCTGGTTTGGGTTTTCTAGGATTTTAGCTTGTACTTCATGACCTCAACATGCAATTTTTAGCATCTCGGACGCCATCAAACATTTTCTGCACCACTTTACAAACTTGAGGTAGATAGAAGCTACTGCCTCAACTTCTCAGGTAGTATCACCATCCAGTTGAACCATAGCAGAAACTATTGTTTAACCAATTACAAACACATACACAATAATCATAAAAATAAACATTAAGATTATCCTATATTTTTCTTTCTAAAGAATTATTTACTTAGAAGATTCTATATAACTGAGAATAATAATATTATTTAAAAATGATATTGAAAGTTTGATGTTTACATATGGGAGTAACTTATCTTGCCTTTGACGTCCCCTGGATTTTATCCAGGAATTATTTAACAATTTAAGCTTTTTATGTCAATATGTAACAGAAAAAATAAAAATATATCCTCCCTCTAAATGGCACACAAATCATTAGTACAAAGATAAAAATTGAATTGCACGACTATCCAAACAAAGGAGGATAAAGGAGGGAAAAAAATAGCCCATGCAATTGCTAAAAAAAATAGCCCATGCAACCATCAATGAGCATTTCCTCTCATCCCTTTCTAACAATCAAAACGATAAATAAGGAGAGCTCAATCAAAAAATATGACATATCAGAACAGCTAAAATGACAATCGGGAAAAGAAAAGGCAAATAAGAGAGAAAAAAAAAAAGAACCTTTGTATTTGCCATTGCAGTTCATTCAATTCCAGCGAGAGTACAGAAACACTCTAAAAGCATCATTGTAGAATATAGCTCCGTTACCAATTGTAAAATATATGAATTCCTCACAACATAACAACTCTTTTATTATTCAATTTGAGACTTAGGCGACACCGCGGTGCCCCTCACGGTAGCCACACTCACAACTCTTATTATGCTACACATAATAATAAAACCCTGACACACATATTTATAAAGACTCCGACTTAACGGGCAAGACATGACTGGACTTGGACTCTTAAAACCCAATAACATAAAGACTCTTAAACCCAAACTAATTAGGCTTAGTTTAATATCCAACAATGTCTCCCTTAAACTAAGCTTGCAAGTACAAACATGACTCTACACAATCCCAACAATTGCAAGTGTCTTCAGCGCTATTGTTGTTGTAGTGACTAACTCAAACATTGCTTCGAACAGTAACATCTTCCTTGAATCGAACCAAACCTTCAGCTTCACCTCCTTGCCATATCGCATGCTTTGTTTCAAATGCTTATTCCATGCTCCATCTTGCTTGCCAAATAAATCTTGTGTGGTCTTCCATCCTTCACTACTACCAAGGACACTCTCCCATTCTTTGTTGCTTCCAAGAACACTCTTAACAAAGTTGCTTATAAAAATATTGTTCACATCCTTGGTTAAGAAAAATTGATCCACACCAATAAAATTAATTTTCTCACCATAGATAAAATCAATTACTTCAACTTCCTTCCCTTCAATCTCTGCTAACTTTCTCTCCTTTTCTTGTTCAACCTTTGTCAATTTGTCTTCCAGAAACAGCAAATTATTTTCAATAATTATCACATCTTTCTTCTCCTCCACTTGTTTAGCTTCTATATGTTCGCCTTCATTGTCTCCCAGGAAAGAAAAGTTATTTTCTTTAACCATTAACTCTTCCTTCTCCTCCTCCTGAGAAAATATTTCTTCTATCTTGATTCTGGACAATCTGTAGCATTCACCATGAAACTTGGAATCTTGACTGTAATCTGGTAGTGACAAACTTTCCACTTCAATTCTTCCCAATCTTCTAACTTCTTCATCAAATTTGCCTTCCAAGTCGCAACTTGTCATTGTCTCTAAACCATAAGAATTATTCACACCACTCTTCACAGCATCTACTTGACTGTCACACTGTTGTTGTTCACTTGTCCTCCCCTTTCTGAAATTGAGGCGATTCTCATGCACAATCAGTTTAGCTTTTAACACATCAATTGTTAAAGCTTTGAGATCTTGGAGTTCTTCAATAGCTTGCACCTTACAATGAAAACTCAATGGTAGGCTTCGGAGAATTTTCTTTACAATCTGAAAATCTGTAATCTTCTCACCATTTGCTCTCAAACTATTGACTAATTTCTGTATCCGACAGAAATAACCGTCAATTGTTTCTTCCTCTCCCATATGGAGAAACTCAAACTCTTTTCTCAACTCTTGCAAACTGACTTTTTTCACATCCTCCCTACTACCATAAGTTTTGAGCAAAGCATCCCAATACTCTTTTATTGTTTTAGCATGCATGAATTTTTTAGAAACATGAAAATCTACTTGTTGTTTGAGGTAGTACAGTGCTTCATCATTCTTTTCCACTTCTACTTGTGTATGTGTCTGCAACCCATTTTGAACAACATCCCATACTTTGATATGCTTGAAAAAAGTCCTCATCTGTCTCCACCATATCTCAAAATATTCTTTCCCGTTAAATTTGAAAACAAGACACTCCGCATACTGCGTATCCATGATACAAGCTATTCAATCACCAATTCTCCACCAATTACGAAAGACCAAAAACTTTTTTTTGTTCTATCCACGGTACAAAGTACCATAGATTTCACTTGTTACTTTTTTAACCCACTTTTTTTTTCTCGACACCACACTTATCAACCTTGATTAATAAATAAAATCACCAAGCCATACACAAAAAGACAAGAATCAAATCACTACCTTCTCGTGGAGTCAAACAAATTCGTTTTGCTTCATTGGTTTGATGAAGCACCCACTAATTTCATCTTCTTCTTTTTTCTTGCAAGTCACCACGAACAATTCTTGTTTTCGAACACCAACGAATTTTTCTCTTCCGCAGCACCGTTTTCTTTTTTTTTTCGCTCCCAACACAATCAACACAGCCAATTTTTTTTTACAAGCACAATTTTCCAGCTCGCGACGAAACAACGAACCAAACCAATTGTTTTTTTTACTCACTTCTTTCTTTTCTCTACGAACACTTTGACTCTCAAACACTCCACGAATTTTGCGCAGCGTTTCCAACGGATCTTCACAGGCTCCGCTACCAACTGTAGAATATAGCTCCGCTACCAATTGTAAAATATATGAATTCCTCACAACGTAACAACTCTTTTATTATTTAATTTGAGACTTAGGCGACACCGCGGTGCCCCTCACGGTAGCCACACTCACAACTCTTATTATGCTACACATAATAATAAAACCCTGACACACCTATTTATAAGGACTCCGACTTAACGGGCAAGACATGACTGGACTTGGACTCTTAAAACCCAATAACATAAAGACTCTTAAACCCAAACTAATTAGGCTTAGTTTAATACCCAACAATCATCTATCCTTTCTTTGGCAACAAACAACTTTAACCTGTCACCAACAACAACAACAATCAATCAAATTTTAAAACAAAAGTCAAAGAGCCAACATGCAGCAAGTCTCTAGAAACCCAAACTTGGCCTATAATTTCGCTTTATTTTTGTACAAATACCAAAAAAGAAAAGGAATATGTAAGAGAAGCCAGAATTTTATGTCATGAGTGATTGCTTCAATGGTCGTATAAGTGCAGTGACAAAAGAGAGGAAAAAACAAGTGGTGATGGAGGGGAAGAAAGGGGACAGAGCTGAAGGCCTGAGTAGCAGCACTGTGGTGGAGCGGTGCGGTGGAGGAGGAAAAGGTTGTTTGGGATTGCAATATTGGAATAAGAAGGGAACGTAGTGGATGTGAAAGAAGTTTCTGATTCATAAGAGCTCAACACCTGTTATATTAATCTTTATTTTTTGTCGGAAGCTATATTAATCTTTAGCATCACTAATTTATGCCACATGATATGATACATTTAAATTGAATGCATCTAATATATTTAAAACAAATTAAATCGGTGGCGAAAAAGACTTCCGATCAATCTTGAAAGCTGCCTAATATTTTAAAAGCATGGTAATAAATAAGTGTATTAATGGATAAAAATGTAATAGCATCTGGGCCTTTCAAAGAAACCGTTCTCTTTTAATATTCCTACTATATAGATTATTGTCTCTAGGAGAGCTGCCCATGACAAATTTTCCGCAGAACATTATAGTATTTCATGGCGTCCTTTTTTTCTTCATATATAGTCATTTTATCAAAAGGTGATACTGCTGCTATTAAATTGTGTCCCTTGTCCTGAAATTTCATGTTCTGTTTTGTTGGTAGGCGCAGGTGGAAAGATTTACATGCCTTTATACAACAAGTCAAGTCTCCAACTTAAGCTTGTAGTCGCCTGTGCCAGACAAATATTATATATCGACCAGTGAGGACCTCATGCCTCATGATGAATTTGACATTCTTGCCCCTATGAGAAAACCTGTTTGCACATTGCTGGAGGTAAAATAACAGAATATTTTGGCTAGATGGGGAGGGGCACTAATATTGCAGAGGCCAAATTTTTACTTTCTTTAGGGAGGGAAACAATTTTCTGATCACAGGCCAAAGCTCTGGGCCTTTAAACAGAAGTGGACCAAACTTAAAAAAACTGGCCCGTAGTAGAAACAGAGTATCCACCCAAGACCCAGCACCCTCACACCCTCGCACTTCCATTTTCTCCACCGAGGAGTCAGCTCAAACCTCCTCACGGCTGGCTTCCCTCCTTATTTCCCATGACAATCCCTTCTCAACCCCTTTGACCTCAAACCCTGTAGTTACAACCCCATGCTCTTTAATCCCAGCACAGGAGGTGGAAGATGATGTCATTACTTCAGATATGTCAAGGGCGGAGATTGGATGCCAGTCCCGCCGATCGCCATGAGTTGTCTTGGATGGAACTGCCGGGGTCTCGGGAACCCCCGGGCAGTTCGTCGCCTTCGCGACTTCTTAAGACGCGAGAACCCGGATATCGTCTTTCTTTCTGAGACGAGGAAACGATATCGTGAGATGGAGAGTCTCAAATGGAGGTTAGGTTATGCAAATGGTGTATGGGTTAGTTGTGTGGAGCGAAGAGGGGGTTGGCTTTACTGTGGAAGGAGGGGGTGCAGGTATCTTTGTCATCGTTTTCGATTTCTCACATTGATACGGTAGTTGATTTGGGTGGACCCCAATGGAGAATTATTGGATTCTATGGTAATCCGGTCGACTCCGAAAGGCATGTGTCGTGGCAACTCCTAAAAAGTTTGAAGCAAGCAAGTAGACTTCCATGGCTCTGCTTTGGTGACTTTAACGAAATCACCAGAACCTCTGAAAAGCTAGGGGGTGCGAGAAAACCGGAAAGGTTAATGGCGGCTTTTAGGGATGTGATCCACTATTGTAATTTTGAAGATCTGGGGTTTATTGGCTACCCTCTTACCTGGGATAATGGCAGGGAAGGTAGCCATAATATCCAATTGAGGCTTGATCGGGCCTTGGCTACATCGGATTGGGTATCGCTTTTCCCTTCCAATCAGGTGTACCATATTTTCCCAAGAATGTCTGACCACTGCCCTATCAAGGTGTGTTTGCAGCAGGAGCAGAGACAGATGAGGAACAGAAGAACTCAGACTTGCTCTTTTAGATTCGAGAATCATTGGTTGCGCGATGAAGAGTGTATGCGCATTGTTGAGGATGTGTGGTGCTCAGGGGGTGCCTCCCTTTCTTTTGGGGGCCTGGCTACTAAGATGAAAATGACAGGAGAGCAGCTGTTTCTATGGAACAGACGAAAGTTTGGATCGTTACCGTGGGAAATTGCAAGGTTGAGGGCTGAAGTGGCAGCTCTCCAAACTGGTGCTTCCTCTCGGCACACAAGTCGATCTAGAAAGGAAGCTGAAGATCTTCTTGATTCCCTTCTCCACCGAGAAGAGGAGATATGGAGGCAGTGATCCAGAATTTTGTGGCTGGAATGTGGTGATCGCAACACTGCTTTTTTCCACCGGAAAGCAAACCAACGACGAAAGAGAAATCACATTTATCACATGAGGGACAACTTCGGTGTTCTTACTTCTAATATTGATGAGATTGTTGATATTGCCACGCATTACTTTTCTGACCTATTCACTCCCAGTATGACACAGATAGATAGCTCTAAACTCCAGGCTTTATGTGGCAGAATGTCGAGTGAGGTGGGTGCTAAACTAATGCAACCCTTTGATGCTAAGGAAGTCCATCAAGCCCTGACCCAGATGCATCCGGATAAGGCCCCTGGCCCAGATGGAATGACTCCAGGCTTTTTCCAGAAATTTTGGCATTTGGTGGGGCCAGAGGTATCTGCTTTTGTACTACAGGCCCTAAATGAGGGCTAGTTTCCACCAGAGCTCAATTTCACACAGATTTCACTGATCCCTAAATGTCAAAACCCTGAGACCATGTCCTCTTTCCGGCCCATCAGCTTGTGCTCCACCATTTATAAGATTTGGGTTAAATGTTTAGCCAACCGCCTTAAGTGGGTGTTGCCTACACTCATATCAGAAAGGCAAAGCGCTTTTATACCTCGGCGTTCAATCTCTGACAATATTCTGGTGGCTTTTGAGATGATCCATACTTTAAAGCGAAGGAAGAATGCCAAGTGGGGAGTCTTTGCTTTGAAGCTGGATATGGCCAAAGCGTATGATCGTGTGGAATGGAATTTTCTAGAAGAGGTGATGATGGCAATGGGTTTTCCAGATCGGTGGGTATGGCTGGTTATACAAGGTATAGAGTCTGTGTCCTATACAGTGAAAGTGAACCAAGCTAATTCCAGAACCATCTACCCAGGTAGGGGGCTCCGACAGGGAGACCAATTTTACCTTATTTGTTTCTTCTATGTGGAGAAAGGTTATCCATGCTTTTTGACAAGGCTGAATGCGATGGGGATTTGGAAAGTTTTGGAGTATGTAATGGGGCACCGAGGGTGTCTCACCTCCTATTCGCGGATGACTGCATGGTCTTCTCTAAAGCCACAATTAAAAGTGCACGAGCGATAAAGGCTGTTCTAGACAAGTACCAAGAATTATCCGGACAGATGGTCAATCTAAATAAGTCATCTGTACAGTTCAGTGCAAACTGCGCCATGGAGTTGAAGGAAGGGATTAAGGCAATTTTGGGTGTTCATAATGAAGGTTGTCATCAAAAGTATCTGGGTCTACCTCCTTTGATAGGTCGATCCAAACAAGCATCATTCTAAGATATCAAGGATAAGGTATGGAGTCGCTTGAAGAGTTGGAAGGGTTCATTACTCTCGAAGGCTGGTAAGGAAATTTTAATTAAATCGGTAGCGCATGTTGTTCCTGCCTATGCGATGGGTGTTTTCAAAATTCCTGACAGCTTGTGTTCCGAATTGAATAGCATGACTGCAAAGTTTTGGTGGGGTGATACGGGACAGGAGAACAAGATTCATTGGGTCTCGTGGGATTCTCTTTGTAAACCCAAGAATATGGGGGGATTGGGATTCAGAGACCTAAGAAGCTTCAACTTAGCTTTGCTAGCCAAACAGGGTTAGAGATTACTTCAATCCCCATCCTCTCTTTGCGGAAGAGTCCTGAAGGCTAGATACTTTCCAAAGACGAATTTTCTGGGGGCTGAGTTGGCGATCGACCTTCATTTACATGGAGAAGCATTTTGTTGGGAAGACAGACTCTCTTGAAAGGGCTGGTGAGGACAGTTGGGAACGGCCTGTCAACCTCCATCCGTGGAGACCCTTGGATCAGACGGCCTTCCAGTTTTAAGCTAATCTGGGTTGCAGAGACCATCAGCATGGATGATACTGTCTCCACTTTAATGGTGGGTGACCTGTTAAGGTGGGATGATCAGAGGGTAAGGGAGGCTTTTGTTGCGCCCGATGTAGACGAGATCTTAGGCTTGCCTATCAGTTGGAGTGGGGAGGAGGACAGATGGAGTTGGTTTTATGCTAAGGGAGGTACTTTTACGGTTTGTAGTGCCTACCACATTGAGCATATGGGCAGAATCCACGATGGCATGGCATCCACGTCTTCTCCACAGTCTTTCAACTGGAACTCTTTGTGGTCATTGGCTGTCCCAAATAAGATTAAAAACTTTGGCTGGAGACTTTTGAAGGGTGTTCTGCCTGTTAAAAATTCGTTGAGAAGCAGACATATCCTCAATGACGACACATGTGAGAGGTGCGAACAAGAGGGGGAAACCGCTCTCCATGCTCTCTTGCGTTGTCCGGAGGCCAGGGCAGTTTGGGATAATACGGCTTGGAAGGATTGGGTTGATGAAAGCAGCTGCACATCACCTATGGATTGGTGGGAGGCGCTGATCCGGTCTAGGGGAAAGGCGATTATGCCTAGTATTTTGATAGTTTGTTGGGTGGTCTGGAATGATCGCAACAATAATAGGATAAATGGCACTTACCGTGCTCCCTGGGAAGTGGCCGACAACGCTAAGAATTATCTCCAAGAGTTTGCTTTCTCGAAGAAGTTTAATGGCTGCACAAATCCCCTTCTTTTGGAAGCCTTGGCTGTTAGAGAGGCGGTAGTAAAAGGGACTGCTTTGGGCGTGATGCATCTTATTGTTGAAACCGATTCTCTCCAAGTCTCAAAAGGAGTGAATTCAATGGCAGTAGACATGTCCACTGTAGGTTTAATTTTCGCTGATATAAGATCTTTGTCAAGGTCCTTTCTCTCTTTTGTATGTAAATTTCAGCCCAGGTCATGTAATAAAGCGGCAAATGAACTTGCCCATATGGCCTTCTTATGTAGGGAGGAAACTTCCTGGCCATCCATTCCCCACGCGTATCTGGCAATTACTGGGGGAGGATTGTGCAACTTTTAACCTTTGAATGAATATTTGGCTATTGCTAGCCTTATAAAAAAAAAAAACTATTAAGTTAGCCCAGCGTCTCACTTGATGTAAATATGGTATATCTGGAATTTGTACCAGTAGTTATAAACGCTCTTTTTTTATGATTATCCATTTGGTAAACCGCAACGATTTCGTTTGTGGTTCTTTTAATTTATTCTTATCAAGTGTGTCTGCATCTTTACTTATCATTGGGATTGTTAATTTCCTATTGTGTAGTACGTAAAGAGAATGTAGCAGAACTACAAAGTAAAGAAAATGTGGGAGAAAATTTCAAGATGAAGAAAACTCAGTTTTTTTTTTCATTTTTTTTTTCAAAAAATTACATTCATTAATCATTACCGACAAAATTTAAACATAAGTATTATTTAAACCTTTTTGCTAAATTTTAATGGGTAAATTGATAAAAAGAAAAAGGCAGGGATTTGAGATTTTGAATATGAGGAATTAATTATGACATCGAACTGAGCTGAACTGGACTGGGCTCCTAGGCAAGGCTCTTGAAGCTCTCTTCGTCAACAAAAAGAGAAAGGAATGCCAAACCAACGACGAATACGATGATGCTGTTCTGTCCTAACAGAACCACACAAACATGCTCAGGTACTCTCCCATATCGACACCACCCTTCTCTCTCCACTTCCTCCCCAAACTCAACAACCCCAAACCAAAATCCATCCACTGGAAGCCCCGCCACGAATCCAAGCTCCCCGAGCCCGAGCTCCTCGACCGCATCTCCCGCCTCCTCATCCTCCGCCGCTACGACGCCCTCTCCCGCCTCCCCTTCCGCTTCTCCGACCACCTCCTCCACTCCATCCTCCGCAACCTCAGGCTCCACCCCTCCGCCTGCCTCCGCTTCTTCCACCTCGCCTCCACCCAACCCGATTTCCGCCCCGGCCTCAAATCCTACTGCCTCCTCGCCCACATCCTCGCCCGGGCCCGGATGTACGACGAGACCCGCTCCTATCTGAACCAGTTGGTCGGTCTCTTCTGCAAGAATAACCATTCTTTGCTCCTCATCTGGGACGAGCTTGTTGGGTTTTATAAGGAATTTAGGTTCGCGCCTGTGGTTTTTGATATGATCCTGAAGGTTTATGCAGAGAAAGGGATGGTTAAGAATGCACTCCACGTGTTTGATAATATGGGCAACTGTGGTCGCCTCCCGAGTTTGCGGTCCTGTAATAGTTTGTTGAGTGGGTTGGTGAGGAAA
>JAKUCV010006417.1:12084-22954 GCA_028386065.3 Turnera subulata
AACGCCGGTCGATCGCGCCTCACCACCGCCACTGCAGGCATCAAATCCCGATCTCCAAATCTGCTCAATCCGCAACCCGGAACAGAACAGCCAGCCACCGTAAACACCCAACACCGACACCACCAGATCCGACACCACAATACAACAAAAGCAAAAATCCGATTGGGTTAGTCCCAAACAACCACAAGAAAAGAAGAACAATAGAAGAGGAAAAGGGGAGGAGGAAGAGAGTAAAGGTCGGAGGCTTACCGAGCAGTAGGCGACGACGTGCTCTCCTTGTCGTGCCCCAGACACGCACGGGTTGCAGACCCTCCGGCGCCTCCTCTTCTATCACAGTGACGACGGCTGCTATGTGGAGAAGGGAAACGAGGCGGCAGCGACTAGGACAGGGGCGGCGGCGAGTTTCTAGGCGAGAGAGGAGAGGAAAAAAAATGAGAGAGGGAGAGGGATGGTGGTGACGGTTTGGGTGTTGAGGGGAAGGGAGAGGAGTTTTTTTTTTTTAATTTGTAATGTTTTATTAAGTTTTAAAATAGACTGTAAAATAATGTGGCCGGTGGGTTTAGATTGTAAATTTGATTTTTAATATTTTTTTTATTAGTTTTCTATTTTTAAATAATTAATTTAAAATTTTCTCACGTTTCAATAAAATTATAGAAAACAGTAAACTAATTCCATTAAAAAGCAATTTTTTATTTTATAAATATCTTTATTTTTATTTTATTAGTGCATACTTATTTAGGAGTATAGTGCAAGATCAATTTATGAAAATAATAGGGATAAATGAATTAAACTGAAAAAAATTTCTTTGGGTTCGGTTGAACCTCTTAAGGATAAAATCGGGTCGGTAATTGGGTCAGGTATTAAGAAATGGGTGGGACCCTCACCTGCCATGTGGATGTGAAAACTACGTCGCACCGTGGTGAAACAACGTCGTTTTGAGTTACGGGCAGCTGCCCAATTTTGGGCAGCCTCCACATCAGCATATACCCAGCCCGAAACCCATGACTGACCTGCCCGTTAAAAGTCCAGGTACATGATTGTCTCGAGAAAAGTTGTAGGTACATGATTGTCTCAAACCATAAAATATGGGTACCATCCGTACCAAAAACCCGACAAAGCAACAATAGATTGTAAAGTTGCTTTCCAACTGACTACACAACTTCCAAGAGTAAATACATAAACCTGAAAGTGACCTCCTTTTGTCAAGATCACCTGCAAAATTTGAATCAACAAAACCGACAATGCCATCATGACTTCTTCCATATTCCAAAGAATGATTAACTGTACCACGTAGATATCGAAGTATCTATTTCAGTGCTTGCTAGTCTGTTTTTCCTGAATTAGCCATGTAATAACTAACTACACTTATAGCATATGAAATATTTAGACATGCACAAACCATAGCACACAAGATCCTCCCAACTACAGTAGAATATGGTACATGTGACATGTGCTCTCCTTCTTCAACTGATTATGGGGACAAAGCAGTAGATAATCAAAAATGAGCAGCACATGGTATATTGACTGATTTGGCCTTTTCCATACCAAAAATTTTTAGAATTTTTTCGATGTACTTCTTCTGAGACAAGTACAATCTTCCCGCTTTACGGTCTCTAGAGATTTCCATCCTAAGAATTTTCTTTGTTGATCCTAAATCCTTCATCTTAAATTCACCACTTAACTGATTCTTTTACCTGTTAATCTTAGATATATCTTTGGAGGCAATAAGCATGTCATTAACATAAATGAGCAAGTAAAGAAATGACCCATCATCAAACTTCTTGTGATATACACAACTGTCATATTTACTCATTGAATAACCATGACTGGCCATGAATAGATCAAACCTTTTATACCGGAGGCTGCTTCAGTCCATACAAAGATTTTACAACAAACAAACATGCTCTTCTTTTCCTTCGATCACAAAACCTTCAGGTTGACTTTTGTAGATTTGCTCATCTAATTCTCCATGTAAAAAACGTTGTTTTAACATCAAGTTGCTCCAAATTCAAATTATGCATAGCAACTAAAGAGAGCAAAACACGAATAGAGCCATGTTTCACATCAAGTGAGAAAATATCATTAAAATCAATTCCTTCTACCTAAGAATAGTCTTTGGCCACCAATCTGGCCTTCTACCTGGCATCTTCAATACCTGGGCAGCCTTCTTTCTTTTTCTGACATTGCAAAACACATTCAAAGGGGTTTTTTGTAAGCAAGCCTTGGATTAGATATACTGGGTACTCAAGTCTAGGATTAGAATTGAGGGTAGGTTAGAGCTTAGCCTATGAAAAGCTTGTAATGGTTTGAGCTTAGCCTAGAAAAGTTTGTGATTGTAAAGGTTAAGGTTGAACCCGCAAAAACCTAAGGCATAGTGAGTGTTTAAAATCCTAAAGTGAGGAACCTTTAGGTGGTGGAGTACCTAGTGAGGGGAACCACTCTAAATTACTTGTGTTCATTCTCTCTTACTCCCCTTACTAGCATCCTTGCTTTAAAACACTCACCAAGTGTTACCCGGATAAGGTTTCTCAAAAACCAAATCCACTCTGTCCGAAAAAGTTCAAAGCCTAATTCACCCCTCCCCTCTTAGGCACTTTTGGGCCAACAAATTATTTTCCATATATTTTTTTATCTTACTATAATTTGTTTTTCTTTTTATGAATGCATACACTGAATTATAAATGTCTTATTCGGTGCAATGTTATACATATTCATTGTTCGCCACCATGAAAATGATATGCAACAGTAACTATATTGTTTAGGTAATTTATCAAAATTTTATGTACAACAACTATAAGCAAATGAAAAAAATAAGTCCAATAACGCTAGTAAGAAAAATACAATTTGAAAGAAAAAAAAATCATCGTGCATCAACATCTGAAACTTACCACACAATTAATTTTCTCACCATAGGAAAATTTAAAAACAAAATCAAAGAATAGAACAAAGTGTGAAGTATTCAAGTTTGACATTTTCCGTAGAAACACCAATTACATCATTCATAAAAATAAGTCAAATTGAATTTTTTTTTTCGAAATAAAAATAAACAAAAAGAAATCCTACCTATATGGATGGCTTCTGATATTGTTGCTCACATCATTTTCATTTTCTTTTCGCTCATAATCACTGATAACATGCAAAATAACATGTGGATTATTGATATTCTAATACAATGCAAGTCTGAGATCTGAAAGTTTTTTATAAAGAGCTGAGTAAAAATTAAAAAAATTTTACCTTTTCCTCCATTGAGTAATTAGATGGTTTTGTGTACTATCTAAGTGGACCCCAAACCAACAACAAACAAAAAAAAATAAGTATGTACTGTTTGGTAGAGGTTGAGTAGCACTATATCACTTAGTACAAGGAAGTTTTCTTATTTGAATGATGGTGGGTAGAGATGTGATTGATCTACAAGCAATTTATAGACTTTCTACACGGTGTATAATAAAACTCACATAATTCTCATACTCCAAACTGTTAAACCGTTGTTCTCTTTTAGTGATATACTAGGGGAAAGCCCTCGCTTCGCTTCGGGAACATAATTTTTTTGTTAGTTTCATTTATTCAATGCTTGTTTTGCAAATGGTCATAAAGATTTATTTTTGTCTAAGTGAGGTTTTGGATTCGAATTTTTATGTATGAAAAAAAAATTTATTAGGAGACACTCCCACTATAACCAAGTGTATAACTGTGATTAAATTCAAATTAGTCGGGGTAAAGCTCTGAGCCTCCGAGATAACGGATGGGAAAAAATGGCTATAAAGATTTACTACATAGCATGTAAATAAAATTGATTAAAATTGTATATGAGACGCCCCGACCCGAATTTACCGAACACAGTAAACACGTGCCGGAACTGTGACGACCCAACCCAAAATGAAACCAGCATACAGTGTATACAACAAGAACACGGGCTCAACAGCCCAAAGTAAAATCAACAATAGAAACTCATCCGGCCCAATGGCCCAATAATAACAAAAGTATGCACAGCGGAAGACTTAAATACTCACTAACACTGTATGCGACACATGCAAACTATGGATCCGAGCCTGTCCAAGGGATATCGCTGCAGCCTGTCTGGAATGCACCAAGCCTGTACATGAAACAACTCATCCTACGGGATGAAAGCCCGCAGATGAGGGGTGAGTCCGAAGTGCTCACGACAATGGAAAGACGATCAGTATGCACACTATAACTACTCAAGTCAAAAACACGGGCTAAACAGCCCAACCCAAAGACTCGACCCAAAACTGAAAAGACTCAAATAAAATCAATTGTCCAATTTTATCTTTCCGGGCCCCGTCACGGATAAGCTAGGGTCGTACCAGGTTATCAACCTGTTCCTGGTGCCAGATCAAAAAGAACCCAGGGATAGACTTCCCAAAAATAACAACCAAGCACCGGGATAGACATCCCGAACCAAAACACAACAAAAGCATCATGCAATAAACAACAATCACAATACCGAGTAATATATGCACATATTGAAGGAAATCCATCCTCACCTTGGCCGATTACTCAACTTCGGAAACTATGACCGGTACGACGCCGGCTCCTCGGGAAACTGCCTGATATCCAAAAACCTATACAACAAAATCATACATACACATAAATGCACATAAGAGTATGTCATGATGCCAATACTACGAAATACCCAACCCGGTTCTTATCCGTTATTATTTCCATTTACCGAAAATATTTACCGTACGTATTTTCGAATATAATTTCGGTACCATATTTTAATTAAAATTCTTTTTTTCAAAATAATTTCATAAAATAACTATAATTATCCAAAATAATAATTACTATAATTTTCCAGAAAAATAATAACCTATTTATAATTTTCAGAAAATATTTATAGTATAGTTGATAGGATAATCAATATCAATATCCCAAATATCAATATCCTAAAGCATTAAATGTAAAGTACAACATCTTGGGCCTTTTGTTTTTTTTTTCTCTCTCTCAATTTTTCTAAGAATAGAGTTTTTTATGAATATTGTCATTATAACATAAAAATGCCGCAATATTCAGATGGATTAAATGTTTCAAATTACTCTGTGATGCTGCGGGCCATATAAAATATTTCCAGTCTATAACTCCAAATAATCATGCAGTCAATTGAAAATTTTGAGCTAATTCAGTAATTATGACCCTATATATGCTTTAGTATTCAGATTAATTAGTTGAACATATTGATATATAATTGATTAATTAAAAACAACATTTCAATAAATGTTTAATGTGCTAAACTAAATATGATATATTATTTAACTAATGAATTAAATTTGTAGATTTGCACGCCTGATTTAAATAGAATTAAATTTGAATCTCATTAATGTGAAACCAATTTAGGCATTTACTAACAAAACATCTTTGGCAAAAGTATTTTTAATATGGTAAAAAAATAATAAGAAAAGAGATTGCAGTGCTTCTTGTTTCATTTAATTCCCCACATTGTCTCATGTCATATATTTTATGTATTTTATCTTTTAAAATAGCTATATCTTTACATTCTATAAGCATTCTGTATATTATAATAACTTTCCCTTTAATTCACCTTACGCTTATTTCGTGAATAATACGTTAGTAATTTATAACTTTAGTTTTACTTTTAAGTTGAGAAAAATATTAATTGATTGTTTTGTTTTCTATGTGATGGTGGCTACAGGAATATAAACAAAAAAGTAAAGAGACCATGGTCATTTGGTAAAATAGTCATTTGCTGGCCAGACTTCTTCATTGGATTGGTAATTAGAAAACAAAATAAATAATAAACTGAAAGGATACTAAAAAAATAAAAGGGTGACTAAGACAAATTATATGCCAAAGGTTTAGTAGTATTTTTTTTTTTAAAAAAAACCTCCCTCACCCAGTGACACACGGAAAAAGTCAAAAACAAAAGGGATGGTTTCTAAAGTTGGTGCAAGGATGCCACGTGGCACATCACCAAGCTTCCTTGCACCAATTTTAGTGTTATTACATAGTGCATAAACCATTGCAGTTCACTCTTGACCATATACAATACATATACAGTATAAAACAAATTTTTTATTTGGAAAGATAGTTGGTGGAGATTTGATGTAGAACTACAGGCCATTTATAGATTTCTAACACGTGCTAAATCGTTCTAAAACTTAGGGTCCAAACCATTTAACCTTTCCAGTTCATTTTTAGTGATTTATAACTTTTAGTATTTAATTTGTATTCCGGATATAGTTGGTAGAGATGTGCTCTGTGTACATTTAGATCTGTCTAATGATTAGAGAGTTTTGACATGTGCTATGATCAAACTAACATTTTTCCAAACACTACAAACTATTAAACCATTAGAATTCAGGTTTTGTGATATACTGTGCATATTGTTACCATGACCCAACATAGTCTCAAGAGTTGGCCTGTCCCAAAGCTACTCCAACTAAAAGAAAGGGTTTAACTTTAAAGCATTTTTTTAATAAATTTTGAACATACTCAATTGTACAGTCTCATATACAATCCAAAATCACTCTATTTAAACTATTTATAATTGCGCAGACCTATCGTTCAATTGTGTAGCCCAATCCCTACTTAATCTTAGGATATCTCGTCTTCGAGTATGGATTAGATACATTAATGTGTCCCACTTACTTGAAGCTACTCCTTATCTATACTTTTATCAACATTGGCATACACTTCTTACCCTTATTGACTCTATGCGTTAAATATACCATTTTTTTCCTATTTATTGATTCCTAAGAGTCCACAAATAACAACTAGTAGTACAATGAATCACTAGCCTAGCCTGAGGCCATAGTTATTATTAAATGTACTTTACGGGTAGTAAAATAGTGACAATAAACTTTTTTTAAAATGTTTATTATTTCTAATTAAAAAATACAATCACTGATGAGTATTAACAAATTTATCACACATTCACTTAATTGCACATTATTACGTTTCTCTTATGTGGCCTCTGTAGCATATTGCCTCCTTGGATTAAAAAAAAAAAAGAGAATTTTTTTGTGAGAAAAAAAATTTGTTGGCGAGCCATTTATTAAACAATATATTTAAAGAATAACATGTTTGTTGATTACCCCATTTTACATTCCTTGTAAATCACAAATCTGGTTAGAATCTGTGATTGATAAGGATAAGACTTAAGATTAGTTAAGATTGTAATTAGGATAAAGCTATATCTAAATATGTAGTCACCATACATATAGTTTATATTTTGTATTCTTAACAACCTCTCACATTTGTGTATAAATAGAATGCAGTGCACCACTCATAGTGTGTGCTAATTGTTGATCTCTTTCATGGTAGCACAACATACCTAGAATTTCTCTCTTTTTTTTCTTAAAAAATTTCTCTCTTCTCTCTCTCTTACTTTATTTTTTCATGGCCGTATCCGCTTGCTGCTACCTTTTCTTCTCTCACCCATAATATTTCATATCAACTCTCTATCAAACTTACTTCTACCAATTTCCTTCTATAGAAGACACAACTCATGCTTGTCTTACGATGTTGCGGTCTTGATAAGCACCTTTCGGAAACTATCCTAGTTCCAGCTCAGATATTAGAGGGAGGTGTTGTCAATCCAGCATATGAGGAATGGGTTCGAAAAGACCAGACAGTGCTTAGTTGGATCATCACTTCAATTACATAATCAATGCTGCCACATGTAGTTGGTGCTGAGACTACAGCAGTAGCTTGGAATAAAATTGTCAGAACCTATGCTAAGGCATCTAAGCCCTGGATTCATGAACATAAAAGCTCAGTTGCATGCTCTAGAATGTGGGGATATGTTTGTTGAGGCATATATGATATGCCCATGGCAAAAGGGATTTGTGAAGATTGGCTGCACTTTAACAACCTATGTCTGATGAAGATCTTGTTGATTTTCTCTTGGCAGGTTTAAGGCTAGCCTATCGTTCATTTTTTCGAGCACAAGAGGCTCGCCATGAGATTCTTGATTTTGACGGTTTGCTTGGGCTGTTGCTAAATGAGGAGCGCCAGTTAGCTCGTGATTCTATCCAGCCTGAGATGTAACAGCCCGGGTAAAATTTAGATTTTTACCGGGACAGTAGAAGTCTTTCTACAGTGATTTACTGTTGAATTAATCTTGGGTAATTAATTCAAGGTAAATCGGGAGTCATTTTTCGAAACCGAGGGTTTTCCCGCGCTCGTGATTTTCCCGTGGATTTTTCGGAACTAAGTTGGTATTTTTCGAGTTTCGGAATTTCTCGGAAAATCACACCGGAAAATAGCTAAGGAGGTATCTGTTATTTTCTGGTCCGGATCGAACCCCCCTGTATTATTGGCTATTCACATGCTGCATAGTAAAATCACAAGATGAACAGTAATTTACACGGTTTAAAAGAAGCAGCAGCCGGGTGAGGAAGAGGAGAAGAAAAAAAAAGAAAGGAGAGAAAAAGAGAGAAAAAGAAAAAGAGAGAAAAGAAAAAGGGAGAAAAAAAAGAGAGGAAAAAGAAAAGAAAAAAAAAGAAGAGAAAAAAAAGAAAAATAGGAAAACAGTGAGAGGAAGAAGAAAAAAAATAGAAAAAAAAAGAAATGAAAAAAAACAGAAAATAGAAAAGGAAAAGAAAATCAGAGAAATTAGAGAAAAAGAAGAAAAAGAAGAAAAATGGAAAAAAAAAACCCGGTTACCCACTGTTCACCGTCAACCCATTTCTTCCTCCGGTTACTGTACATGGGGAAGAGTTCCGGCCGTCTTCTCCACACACCGCCGCCACCAGACGCTCCCCCAAGCCGGCGCGACCTTACCCCCGTCGCCGGATCCGCCGCCACGCGCCAGCGACCCGTGAGCAACCCGTCGGATCCTGCTTCCTTCGTTTCTGCCGCCGCTGCCGATAGCCTTCCGCCGGCCTTCCACCGCCCCCGAGCTCGCCTCAGCGTGCCAACCGTCCCTTCCTTCCCGTCGCGCTCGCACTTCTTCTCCCGCCGTCGCACTACGTCACCCGAGGTGAGCAACCCACGACCCGCTTCCGACCCGGATGCTTCTGGCCGGGTCGCGCCTGGGTTGGTTTTCTTTTGTTTTATTTTTTTAAAAAATATATATATCTTTATGTATAATAATTCTGGTATTTACTTTTGAAAAAAATTATATAATTATTTTGAGTAAATTACTGCCAATTTAATTCTGGTATTTCCAAGAAAATATAAATATATTTACTTTGATAAATAATTATGTTTCGTTTGTAAATTATTATGGTTAGTTTAAAAAATAAATATATATGCCTTGAAAATAATTTCTAGAAATTAATATGTATATTATTTTCGTCTGTGAAATTGTGATTGTGGTTTATGTAAATAAATATTTATTTTGTAAATTTAAGTTAATTATATTGTGTTGGAAAGTATTATTATATATAATTCGGAAAAGATAAATACTATATAAATATTTTCTGAAAATTATAAATACGTTGTTATTTCCTAGAAAAATTATGATGATTGTTATTTTGGAAATTATAGTTATTTTATGAAATTATTTTGAAAAAAGAGTTTTAATTAAAGTATGGTACCGAAATTATATTCGGAAATACGTACGGTTAATTATTTTCGGTAAAAAGATAATAATAACGGATAAGAATCGGGATGGGTAATATCATCGTATAGGCATCATGGTATACCGATTATGTGCATTTATGTGTATATATGGTTTTGTGTATAGGTTCGGATATCGGGCAGTTTCCCAAGGAGCCGGCGTCGGACCGGTCATAGTTTCCGAAGTTGAGTAATCGGCCAAGGTGAGGATGGATTTCCTTCAATATGTGCGTATATTACTCGGTTATCATGTTTTGATGATTGTGCATTGTCGAATGTGCTTTTGCTGTGTTTTGGTTCGGGATGTTAATCCCGGAGTCTTGTTGGGTATTTTTGGGATGTTTATCCCGTGTTGATTTTCTGTATTTTTTTCGGATTAAGAGTAATGGTATAATTAATGAATTGTGACAAGGATGTCGATCCTTGGTATTTTGGATGGGATGTCTATCCCGGTATTTTGGTTGGGGATGTTGATCCCTACGATTTGATTTTAATGACGGTAATATAATTGTCACGTGGTAAGTAGAGGTACGACCGGATGGTTATAGACTGTTTTGTGGTGGCCACGATCTGGGTTCGTGTGATAAGCATGTCTATGCTTGGGATGTCTATCCCGGTTTGTTATTTTTGGGATGTCTGTCCCTGGGTTCTTTTTGATTTGGCACCAGGAACAGGTTGATAACCTGGTACGACCCTAGCTTATCCGTGACGGGGCCCGGAAAGATAAAATTGGATAATTGGATTTTACTCGAGTCTTTTGGATTTGTTTTGGTGGTTTTTACCTGTTTTGGACCTTGAGTATTTTAGTGTCCATATTGATCGTCTTTCCAATGTCGTGAGCACTTCGGACTCACCCTTCACCTGCGGGCTTTCATCCCGTAGGATGAGTTGTTTGTTGTAAAGGCTTGGTGCATTCCAGACAGGCTGCAGCGTTATCCCTTGAACAGGCTTGGATCCATAGGTTGCATCTATTACGCATATAGTGTTTATGTGAGTTTCATAAGTCTTCCGCTGTGCATACTTTTGTTATTATTGGGCCATTGGTGATGCAAGTAATGGAGCCATCACTTTTCCTCGAGGTCCAATTACTAAGGTTTACTCAAGGAGAGTTAGGAATCAGCTTCTACAACACATTCAAGCCTTGATCACTACGGAGCTTGATGAACACGCAAGGACCAAGGCTGAAAAGGAGCTGACGCCGAAGCCAATCAACTTACTTGCTATTGAGGAGTAATCGACTTCTAGGAAGCAAAGGGGATCAGTCGACACAGCCCCAGCCTTTATGGCCCTTGTCGACATATCTAAGGTTTTTATTTTAGTTTGCCGA
>JAKUCV010006418.1:0-74149 GCA_028386065.3 Turnera subulata
TCCAAACGGCGTCACTTCGTCCACAAGCCCCTCCCCTGGTCAACCACAAAGTCAAAACGCATCCAAAGTTGAGTTTCATGTACTAAGCTTCCCAAAACTACGTAGTATTGGTCAATACTACTCCAAAACTTGTGTTTTAAACACAAACACAATAATACTCAATTTTCTACTTTAATCCTGAATAAAGATTTAATTCCACGCTAAAATTTTTATTACTAAGGAAATAAAATATTTCCAAAGAAAAGAAGAAGAAATTAATAATAATCTTCTTGACCTAAAATCCCGGAAATTCCTCGAGGGTAGAATTGGAAATAAAATTTAAAAAAAATTTCGAAAATCCCTAAAAATTAAATATCGAAAATCCGGGGCGTTACAGCGACGGCGGCGACGGCTCGTGAACTTGGAAAAGGAAGGAGGAAGGGAGTCTGGCCTTAGAGCCGACACCTTCACGACTTGAAGAGAGGAAGGTTTCGTGGGGAAAGGTTGTAGGAGAGGGGAAGAGAAGAGGGAGAGAGAGGGAGAGAGGAGAAGAGAGAAAGAAGAAGAAGAAGGGGAGATGGGAGCGGCGGCCGACGGTGAGAAAAGAAAAGAAATAAGAGAAATAAGAGAAAGGAAGAGAAAAGAGAAGAGGGGAAGGATTTTTAGGGTTGAGCCGGCCTGGTCCAAAACGACGCCGTTTTGGACCGCGCCCTTGGCCAGTCAACGCCTCTTTTTTTTTTTTCATCTTTCCAAAACAACGTAGTTTCATTAGAAACCGCGTTAAACCTCGCGTTTCACCCCGATCTCGAATCCGTTCTCCACGGGACCCGAGCCATGAACAATACCAACTTAAAATTTACATTTTCAAGGCATGATAATTTATTTCCTCGACTAAAACTCGAAAATACCTCAAGGGTAAAATTGGAATAAAATTTTCGAAAATTCCGAAAAATCAAATTATGAAAATTCGGGGCGTTACAGTTTTGTTCTAGAGTGTTGGATAGGGTTCTTTGTTAAGTTTATAGCACTAGAACTATCACACAAAATAGGTATAGTTTCAAACTTTAAACCATAGTCTAGTAGGGTTTGTTTCATCCAAAGTAGTTGTGCACAACAAGATCCTACAGCCACATACTCTGCCTCGGTTGTTGATGTAGCTACTGAATTTTGTTTCTTACTAGACCAAGAAACTAGTGAATTTCCTAAGAATTAGCATGTCCCACTAGTACTCTTTCTATCAAGCATGCATCCAGCAAAGTCAGCATCAGAATATCCAATTAAATTAAATGACTCAACCTTGGAATACCAAAGACCTAGAGAGGGTGTTCCATTTAGATATTTAAAGATTCGTTTAATAGCCCTCAAATGAGATTCTTTAGGACATGCTTGAAAATGAGCACACAAGCACACACTGAACATAATATCAGGTTTAGATGCAGTAAGATAGAGGAGACTTCCAATCACACCTCTATATTTCTTAATGTCCACATCTTTACCGAATTGATCTTTATCAAGCTTTGTTGTTGTGCTCATAGGAGTTGGGCTCACTTTGGCGTCTGACATGCCAAACCGTTAGAATAGCTCCTTTGTATATTTAGTTTGAGCAATGAAGATGCCATCATTATATTGTTTGATTTGGAATCCAAGAAAGAAGTTTAGTTCCCCCATCATGCTCATCTCGAATTCACTATGCATTAGTTTTTCAAAATCTTGACATAGAGCATCATTAGTAGCACCAAATAATATATCATCAACATAGATTTGCACAATAATTAAGTCATTCTTTTAGTGTTTCACAAAGAGTGTCAAATCAATTTTACCTCTAACAAAGTTTTGAGAGAGAAAAAATGTAATTAACCTGTCATACCATACCCTTGGAGCTTGTTTGAGTCCATATAGAGCCTTTTTAAGCTTATAGACATGTTTTGGATGCTCATAATCCTCAAATCCAAGAGGATCCTCCACATACACCTCTTCCATGATTACACCATTCAGAAAGGCACTTTTCACATCCATTTGGTCGAGTTTGAAGGATTTGTAGGATGCATACGGAAGGAGCATCCGAATTGACTCTAATTGAGCTACCGGTGCAAAGGTTTCATCAAAGTCAATTCCTTCTTCTTGGTTATAGCCTGTGCTACTAACCTGGCCTTATTCCTTGTCACATTTCCAGCCTCATCTAATTTGTTCCTTAATACCCATTTAGTTCTAATTATTGGATAACTGGTGGGTCTAGGAACTAATTCCCAAACATCACTCTTCTCAAATTGATTGAGCTCTTCTTGCATAGTCATCACCTAATTTTCATCATTGATAGCATCATCGACATTTTTGGGCTCAATTTGTGAGAGAAAAGCTTGATGGGCATTAAGATTGTACAAGGAGGATCTTGTGGTTACTCCTTTAGATGGATCACCAATAATATCACTGGTTGACAGTCCTTTTGGCACCTTCAATACCGAACTGTCTGGTATTACATGTGGTACAACTTGTGTGTTGGTTTCAGGTTGAGTTGCGGTATCATCATGCAACTCTTCTTCAATCTCAGCAGACCTTTCAGAAGTGTTAGCAATAATATCTCTAGGCTGCTAGCAGAACACATCCTCAACAGAATCAACATTGTTAGTTAACACAATTTCATCAAAGACCACATGTATTGATTCCTCAACTATAAGTGTTCTTTTATTGTAAACTCTATAAGCTTTACTTCTAGTTGAGTATCCTAAGAATACACCATCATCAGAATTAGCATCAAATTTTCCAAGTGAGTCTTTGGTAATTAATATGAAGCATTTTGACCCAAAGACTTTGAAGTAGCTTATGTTTGGCTTTCTATCATGCCAAAGCTCATATGGTGTTTTCTCAAGCTGTGACCTAATGGTTACCCTATTCAGAACATAGCATGCGGTGTTCACAGCTTCAGCCCAAAAGTAAGTTGGCAATGATTGTTCATTTAGTATTGTTCTTGCCATCTCTTGCAATGTTCGGTTCTTCCTCTCTACTATCCCATTTTGTTGAGGAGTTCGAGGAGCCGAGAATATATGCTCAATTCCATTTTCTTCACAAAAATGATTAAACACAAGGTTATCAAATTCGCCACTATGGTCACTCCTAATCTTTGTTATTTTATAACCTTTTTCATTTTGAAGTTTTCTTACTAAAGAAGCAAACTCATAAAGTGCATGATCTTTTTGTGAAAGAAACATAACCCAAGTAAAACGGGAATAGTCATCAACAATGACGAATGTGTAACTCTTACCTCCAAGACTTACCACCTTAATGGGTCCAAACAAATCTAGATGTAATAGCTCAAGTGGTCTAGTAATGGAGATGCACTTTTTTTGTTTGAATGAACTTTTGAACTACTATCCACATTGGCATGCTTGACATACTTTCTCTTTTTCAAACTTCAGCAAGGGTAGTCCCCTTACAAGTTTCTTCTTTTGAAGATTTGATATAAGCTCATGATGTGCATGCCCCAATCGTCTATGCCAAAGCTCAGCAGTCTCTGCTCTAACATTTAAACACTTGTTTTCCGGATTAGAGACATCAACCATATTAATTGAATACAAGTTTCCTTGTCTTTTACCAACAAGCAAAGTTTGGTTGTTGTCATTGTTAGTTACTAGGCATTTATTAGATTCAAAAATTACTTTGCATCCATGGTCACACAACTGACTTATGCTAACTAAATTGAATTTTAGATTTTGAACTAACAACACATGCTCAATGGTGGGATCCTTACCGAATTACCTATACCCAATACCTTTCCTTTCGATTTTTCGCCAAAGGTGACAGAACCTTTACCTCTCGGATTTAAGGATGAGAACTTGGACATATCACCCGTCATATGTCTCGAGCACCCACTATCGAGCACCCACTCATCCCCATTGACCTGTTGCAATATCAAGTTTTAGGTACCCAAACATGCTTGGGTCCTTGTGAATTAGTCTTGGTACCTTTAGGTACCTATATAAACTTTATGGGACAATTCTTTCTCCTAAAGATGCAATTCTTGATTTTGTGTCCATGTCTATTACAATAGTGACAAGTGATGTTATGGCTAGATGTAGTTCTAACAAATTCAGTCCTATGATATGCTTTAGTTTTTCGGGTATTAGAGGCATAGTTAGACTTAGCTTGAAAAATGTGGTGTGTAGCTCTAAGACCTACCTTTTTTAATGTATGTCTTTGTTGACTTAGAATCATATCTAAACCTTTACTACCAAGATCAAACTTTTCAAGCATACTTTTCAAAGAATCCACAGTCTTTTTCAGATCCACATTTTCATGTGCAAGTCTTGTATTCTCTTCTTTACATGTATCAAATTGTTGCACAAGAACCTTTTGTGACTTAGCAAGTGTTTCTCTATCCGCTTTGGCGTCTTCAAAGCCATTATTACACAGGGTCAGATTTTTAGCCATTTTTTCATTTTTTACCATACACTCTTTCTTTTCAGATTTTAAAAGTTCAACCTTCCTTTTCAGTGCTTTATTTGTTTTAGCCATGGCTTTAAAACTTTCATATAATTCTTCATATGCATCATGGAGTTCATCAAAAGAAAAACTAGATAAGTTGGAATGATTTACCTCTTTTTCTTCTTGTGCCATAAGACAAAGGTTTGCCGATTCCTCTTCATCCGATTCATCATCAAAATCAAGGTCATCCCATGCAGTCATTGCTTTCTTACCCTTGTTCTTGAAGTTGTTGAACTTAGGTTTTCGTATGTTGGGACATTCGGCCTTGATGTGCCCGGGTTGATTGCAACCATAGCAAAAAGGTTGCTCTTTCTTTGATTCATCAACCTTCACACCTCTGAAGTTCCTACCCTTGAGATTTCTCCTTTTCATGAATTTCACAAATTTCTTTGTAATTAAGGCAACATCTGGGTCACTTTCGGAATCACTCTCATGTGAAGACTTGAGAGCTATATCCTTCTTTCTTTTTGGTTTTTCTTCAAATTTTGACCCATGAACAATGAGACTTCCCATAAGATCATTGTAAGTGAGAGTGTTCATGTCTTTGGCTTCCTCAATAGCAGTAACCTTCGGTTCCCATTCAGAGGGAAGAGATCGAAGAATTTTTGTCACCTTCTCCTTATTTGTAATGATTTTGCCAAGACAAGCCAAGTTGTTACACAAGATAGTGAATCTTGTGTCAAGTTCTTGTATGGTTTCATCTGGCAATATTTGGAACAACTCAAACTCTCTCATCAGACGATTCATCTTTGATTCTTTGACTTGGTTTGTTCCTTCATGCGCAATGCATAGAGTACTCCAAATTTCATGTGATGTTTCACATGATTTGACTCTTTCAAATTCGGCTTGACTGATGCCACAAAGGAGTGTATTCTTTGCTTGGGCATCTAGTTTGGCTTTCTTCATTTCAGCTTCACTCCAGGTTTTCATTTCCTTAGTTGGACGTGAGTAAGGAGAATTTACAACTTCCCACATCTCAAGATCCTTTCCATCAAGAAAGGTCTTCATGCGAAACTTCCAATGATCAAAGTTGAGGCCATTGAAGAAGGGTGCATTATTGATGTTGTTTCCCTCAAATGTCATGATCCTTTCTCCTGGATGTTAATCCATAAATGGAGATTCCAAGCTCCGCTACCAATTGTTGGCCCAAAAGTGGCTAAGAGGGTGGGGGTGAATTAGCCTTTTGTGATTAAAACCTAATTTGGCGTCTCTAATGCCAAACTGTTTTAATCTCTGGATTTTGCGTTTAGGACTACTAATGAACACACTAATTGAAATGCTAAGAGGAAAGGTTACGGACAATTTTAACACAGGATTTATAGTGGTTCGCCACACAGGACTACCTCCACTACTCAAAGATCCCCCCTTGAGATTTCTAACACACTCTATTATGGTTTTTCACAGGTTCAACCAATAACCCTTAGTACAAGTTTTTCTTTAGGCTCAACTCTAACCTCTCACACTCACCACAAAGCTTTCCCTAGCTTTGTCTTACACATACCCACTGATACAAAGTGTACAATTAAGTACTACAACTTTTCCCTTCAAATATTTTCTCTCAATGTATGAACTAAGAAAAGTTTTTCTCTCTTTCTCTTTGATTGATTGAGAACTGCAAGTGCAACTATATTTGCTTGAATTCTGAAACTCGGCTTAGCAGCTCTGAAGTTCTCCTTGAAACAGCATCACTTTATATAGGCAAGTTGGATGGTTTGAATTTAAAAGATCCGTTATGTGTCCCTTTCCATCCAGCTGTTTTGTCTCCCGAGGTGCCAGAGCATCAACGTTCATAATGCCTGTTGTCCCTTTCACTTTGGCACGAGATCCAGTGGTCTGCAGCTTTTTGTCATTGATGTCATTGTTTAGCATAGTCCTAGGTTGGTCCTAGGAAGTTTGAATTCAGCTGACATTTGATTTGTTTAAGGTAGGCTTTTCATTGATTCAGATTCCAAAAATGGTAGTGTCCTAGGTTGTTTGACCAATGCCCATAGGGATTAAACAAATCAAGTCACATGGTTGGTTTTTTGTTGAAAGCGACATGTCAACTCCACTAACACATCCTCCATCCCACTCACACTTCTTCTCACATGTTGATCACGATTTGATCATCTTTGTGAGCTGCAATTGATAGTTAGAAGCACAAGATGCTATATTTAGGTTTGTATAGGTTTGTCATAATCAAAACCTAGTTAGTGCATTTAATCATATAATAATAATTGGCATATTAAATTTTATTTAAAGGCATATTATAATATTATAATCAATGTCACAATTTAATCCATGCCTTATGTTAATAATCATACTTAATTAAGCCTAAGCATACTTAATTATCCTTAAGCATCTTCCTAATCATCAACTGATTCACAGTTTCCTCATTAATGATTTTTTCATTAATACCATTACACAACTCGGATTTAATGATTTTATCATTAATAATGCTTAAAATGTTTTTCATATTTACTGATGCTTAGATCTATACATCTCAGATATGTTTTCTCTTTATTTATCAGATTTATAACTATTCTCGATAGATTCTGATCTTTAAATTCTTTTTTTCCCCTTTAGATCTCTGATGCCCATGTAGCTGACCCCGCCGCCGACATCCTCCACACTCCCGTCGCCGCCATCATCCACGCTCCCGCCGCCACCGACGCATGAAGTATGTAAAGAGCAACTATAGAAACATACTATTTTATTTTCACACTTTGGTTTAATATATATGTTAGTTTATAGTTTTGTTTTTGTATGTTATTTTATATTTTTCCGCCAAGCTCCTTTTTTTTCTTTTTCTTCTTTTGTTTATTCAATTTTTCATCGAAAGTTATTTTCTTTGTTTCCATTTATGCTCTTTTTCTCCTTTTATTTCCAGCTTTCGTACTTAAATTAACCTTTTTTTTAGTGCTAACATTTTTTTGAAAATTTTTTGGTGCTAATATTAATTATCCTTTTTTTATTCTTTCTAAACACACAGAATGAGTGATCATCTGACGAGAGGTGTGAATTTTCTACCAGTTGAAGGTCATGATGCTAATACAGTAAGCAATACCTTTGAAGTTGATGTTGGATTCGGCTGAGGTTTATGTTGACTGACCGTTACTTAGTGGGCTTTAGACCCAGATACCTTTTCTATTACATCAAATTTAAGGATATCAAAGGCGAGGTATTTAGGGATGTTCCTTGTAAATTCTTCGAATTAAAATTCGGACTATCCTTCATTGACTCCATCCAACCCAGAGTATATCTCCTTGGGCCTATCTCTATCCTTTATTGATTCCATCCAACCCAGAGTATATCTCCTTGGGCCTATCTAGCCTCCAACACACCATTAGCACTCTAGGAGGATTATGGGATTATGTGGGCTCTATCAACACCTTATGTTTTTCCACCTCTTTATCTTCTAGTATATGCTGCCTGAAGCAACTAGGAATTGCGTTTTGTGTGGTCGCTGTAACAAAGCTATATGAAAGTTCCTTATTTTCTTCAAGCTTCCGCCAAATGTTTGGTGTCACACCCTCAGTGAACTGAATACGAATTCTGTATTTATTATTTCTTTAAATGGTATACTTACAAAATTATTAGTTTTAATTTTTAAATTGTGATCACATTGTTAAATAAAATTGAAACGCCCCGGCCCGAATTTACCGTACACAGTAAATACAGGCCGAAACTGTGACGACCCGGCCAATCAAGGCCCAGCATACAGTGTATAAAAGAATATCTCGGCCCAACGGCCCAAAATATTAAAACATCGGAAGTAACAAATCCGGCCCAATGGCCCAATAATAATGAAAACATTGCACAGCGGAAGACTTAACAAAACTCACTAACACTGTATGCGACACATGCAAACTATGGATCCAAGCCCGTCCAAGGGATAACGCCGCAGCCTGTCGGGAATGCACCAAGCCTGTACAACAAACAACTCATCCTACGGGATGAAAGCCCGCAGGTGAGGGGTGAGTCCGAAGTGCTCACGACAATGGAAAGACGATCAATATGGACACTAACAATTACTCAAGTCCGAAACAACAGTCAAACCAAAAGACTCAATTAAAAATCAATTATCCAATTTTATCTTTCCGGGCCCCGTCACGGATAAGCTAGTGGTCAAACCTGGTTATCAACACATTCCGGGTGCCAGACCAAATCCAGGGATCGACATCCCAAAAATACGAACCCAGGGATAGACATCCCAAAAATATATCACGGGATAGACATCCCAGGCATAGACATGCCAAGCATAGACATGCTTATCAAGTAACCCAGGTCAAGGCCACCACGAAACAGTTTTCTAACCATCGAGTCGTACCACTACCTATCACGCGACAATTATATTACCGTCGTTAAAATCAAATAACAGGGATCGACATCCCTAACCAGGATACCGGGATAGACATCCCTATCCAAAAATACCAAGGATCGACATCCTTGTCACCATTCATTATTAATCCATTTATTTAGTGTCAAAACGACTCAAGGACAAATGTCCAAAATAACCGACATGGGATAAACATCCCGAAAACCAAACAGGACATCGGGATAGACATCCCGAACCAAAACACAGCAAATACAACATGCAACATAGCAATAACCAACAAAACACAAATACCGAGTAATAAGGCACATATTGAAGGAAATCCATCCTCACCTTGGCCGATTACTCAACTTCGGAAACTATGACCGGTCCGACGCCGGCTCCTCGGGAAACTGCCCGATATCCAAACCTATACAACAAAATCATACATACACATAAATGCACATATTCGGTATGCAATGATGCCAATACTACGAAATTACCCATCCCGGTTCTTATCCGATATTATTATCTTTTATCGAAAATAATTTACCGAACGTATTTCCGAATATAATTTCGGTACTATACTTTAATTAAAACTCTTTTCAAATTATTTTCATAAAATAATTATAATTTCCAAAATTATATTCTCCATAATTTTTTCCAGAAAAATAATAACCTATTTATAATTTTCAGAAAATATATATAGTATTTATCTTTTCTAAATATATATACAATTTAATTTCCAACACAAACATAATTACTTTTAATTTACAAAATACATATTTATATACATATACCAAAATTATAATTTTCCAGACTAGGTAATATACATATTAAATTTACAGAAATTATTTTCAAGGTATATATATTTTTCTAATCTAATCATAATAATAATTACAAACAATACATAATTATCTTAATTAAAGAATCAAAGTATATATATATTTTTCTAAGCCCAACTCAGAATATTGCATGTAATTTTCCAAGATAATATTTACTTTTTTTTCCAGAAATTAATTAACAGAAATAATTATATAAACATATATATATATATATATATATAAATAATTAAAAAAAAAATAAAGCCAACCCGGATCCAACCCAGGAGGCGCGACCCGGGAAGGAAACGGGTCTGCAACCGGATTTGGCTCACCTCGACGATGGCGGCGGCGCGAGCTCGAGGAGGAAGGTGAGCGCGGGGAAGGCGAGGCGAAGGCGACCCCTACGGCGGTGGAAGGACGGCGGAAGGTTGTCGGAAGCGGCGGCAGAAACGTAGGAGGCATGATCCACGGGTCGCAGCTCGGGTCAACGCCCCTAGCGGCCGCGTCCGGCGGTGGGAAGCGACGGGGAAGGCAGGGTTCGGTCGGCGACGGCGTGACGAGTGCCAAGGTGGCGGCGGTGCAGCGAACGGATGACCGGAGCTCTTCGAGGTGAACAGTAACCGGCGGAAACCAAGGTGACGGCACTGTTCATTTTCTTTCTTTTTTTTTTTTTTTTTCTTCCGAATTTCTTTTCTTTTTCCTTTCTATTTTCTTTTCTTTTCTCTCATTTTCTTTCCTATTTTTCTGATTTTTCTTTTCTTTTCTTTTTATTCTGATTGGCTCTTTTTCCATTTTCTCTATTTTTTCCCTAATTTTCTGATTTATTTTCTTTTTTTTTTTTTTCTCTCTTTTTCTTTTTCCTCTCCTTTTCTTTTTCTCTTTTTTTTTTTTCTTCTCTTCTCCTCTCTTCCTCTCCTTTCTCCACCGGCTGCCTTCCTTTTATAAACTGAATTTTTTTCTTTTTTTATTATTTTTACTATTAAGCATGTGAATATCAAATAATGCGGTTCGTCCGTATTACGGGCGAATCCGATCCGGACCAGAAAATAACCGATACCTCCTTAGTTATTTTCCGGTGTGATTTTCCGAGAAATTCCGAAACCCGAAAAATACCAACTTAGGTTCGAAAAATCCGCGGAAAAATCACGAGCGCGGGAAAACTCTCGGATTCGAAAAACGACTCCCGATTTACCTTGAATTAATTACCCAAGATTAATTCAACAGTAAATCACGGTAAATAGACTTTTACAGTCCGGTAAAAATCCAAAATTTTTACCCGGGCTGTTACAAAAATATTGATGTCACAAAACAAAATTGCATAATAAAGTTATATGTGTTGTTTGAGGCCTGCATAATTTCATTTCATCAATGACAATATTGATACTACAGCATTTAGTCCACTCCAAAACCAAATATAAATTTAGCACAATAGTCTCATTCAGTGTATATCATACCAAACCTTACATTAAGCAGTCCAGTTGTCCAGTCTGGTTCAATAAACCAAACGGAGCCTAAATAACCAGAAAATGACAACTCGAAATTTTTTTCAAAGGGCGCCATATTAGGCTTTTTTATATAAATAAATTTAATTAGAATAACAAGAAAAAAATAAACGTAAAGGAAGAAAATGCCAATAAGACTCATAGGTTAGTAGTGTGGACAACAACACTCAAAATCATTAGGCCACCCGAAATTTTGATGTAAAACCACCAAAAACTCTAAATATGATCCTAAGGAGGGTTGGCCCCTGCTTGCCCCTAGATCGGCCACTGATTTATATTTGTGGGGCAAGTTGGAGAGTATCTTTTCTTTATGGAAGAGTTGGAGAGTATCTTATGTGCACATATATAAAAGAATTTCATAAGTGGACTTATTAAGTATATCATTGTTGGATTCACTTAATAATAATATTGGGTCCGTTTGCACCGAACCAAAATCGTGGGCCTGGGCTGATTGCTATAGTGATTGACCCTTTGAACTATTTATAAGTGGTCTCCACAGCGATTAACCCTTTGAACTGCTTTGGGTGGCCGCTATGGCGATTGGCCCAAGTCTATTATAGGTGGTCGCTGTGGCGATTGGCCCAAGAGTATTATTGGTGGTCTCTGTGGAGACTGGCTCAAGACAATTATAGGTGGTCGCTGTGGCGACTGGCCCAAGACGATTTTAGGGGGTCGTTGTGACGATTGGCCTTTGAATTGTTATGGGTGACTGCTGTGGCGGCGGGCCCTTATCGATTTTATCGGTGGGGTTGGCGAGCCCAAGAGTTTTGTCCCATTTTGATCAAAGGGGGTCTCGACTTGAGCAAGAACAGTCATTAAGGGATCGATTCGGTTGTTAAGGGAGATTTATCACCGGTTATGATGCAGATTTGAAGTTGATGCCGACGATCGGAATATGGTATCTTATCCAGATATTTTCGAATTTGAGTTCACTAATCGTCAGGGGTTTTTCGAATAATAGAATTTAGATTGAGTTTTTAAATTTGAATAAGATCCAAGGTGATTGTAATTCATCTGTTACTTTCAAACTGTGCCTATAAAAGGCTACTAATTGTTCTTGTACTGGATAGGAAGAAATCAATCAGAAAACCAGTTATCTTCTTTTTATCAATTTTTATCGCTCAGTAGCGTAGAATTGCCATGCTTTCTTTAGTTTAACTTAACTTAGAAAACCCAAAATACCGTTTGTTCGGTTGTCGACTTGGCCTTTTAACGGTCGGATCGACAGGTTAGCATCAAAACCCGGTCCAGGACGTGCGACACCGTCCGTTCGGCCTATCAACTGTCGGATCCGGTTGTCGGTTCAGCTCTTCAAACAGTCGGATCGATAAGTCGTTGGTCGCTCGTTGTTCGTGCATGAACAGGGTCTTCCCCAAATCCTATCTTGCTTTACATTTTCTTGTATTTTACATGTGATTACTCGCAAACATATAACTTAGGCCGCACAAGCGATTGTGCTGCATATATCTATATGCGTATGACAAGGAAATGAGCTTTGACTCCTGGAATGCAAGAGCCAGAGTTGATTCTTGACAGATTGTGGACATGCATTTTTTATAGGAGTGGAAACTGTTATAAAATTGGAGAAGATTTTCACAATTTGATAGGATGATACAAACTTGATCAAACTTGATCAAGGTAATAATATAACTTTGGTAATAATAATACACTTTTGATAATAATATGTAGGAGAAAATAATAAATTTAGATGGAGGGAGATTGGAAGAGAAGTGTGTGGAATGAGAAGAGAGTGAAGTTTATGGTGGGTTGTAAGTGTATGAAAGTGAAGGAATGAAGGGGTATTTATAGTTGGAAATGGGAGGATAAAAACAAATACGTATGATTAATTTAAAAGGATAAAATCAAAGGGATGTTAGGTAAAGGAAGATGATATTAGGATTAGGACAAATGGAATTATGGAGGGTAATTAGCCAAAGAGATAATTCCAAGTAGAAGTTTGGTGTATAGGTAAAGTATTTACCGGAGGTAAATTCGGGTATGGTAAAAATGAGTTTTACTGGATGGTAACAATGACATTCACCATAATTTATTTATAACACTCCCCCTTGAATGTCATTGCACCTTAGATAGAATACGCTTAGGAAGTACTGCCTCGTTAAAAACCTTACCAAGAAAACCCCAGTGGGACAAAAACTTTGTGAAGGAAAAAAGAGTGTAGTGCGTATTCTACTCCCCCTAATTTTGGCATCCCTTGATATCTCGAATCCTCCATAAACCAATCCTCTTCATCAATTTTTCAAAAGTTGTAGTAGGAACTGATTTTGTAAATAAATCTGCCAGATGTCACATGAATGATTCTTGATGTATCCTCCCTTCAATTGGGCAATGCAGCTAGCATTATCTTCATAAATCGTCGTTGGAACATCTTCCTCGCTAATTAATCCATATGAATCTTGACTATGCTGCATCATCGATCTTAGCCAAGCACATTCTCGGCTAACTTCTTGTATGAACACAATTTCTCCATTATTTGAAGAGGCAACAACGATACTTTGTTTTCTGGTCACAATGATACTTGATGTATCTGCCTGTGCTTTATGTGGATCAAATAAAAGACCTACATCTGCAAAACCATCTAGATGCACCTTGGCCTCACAAGGTTAAAATAATTCTATATACCAAGATAATAGAATATGTATTTATATATTATATTCCAATATAAATACGTTAGAGCAAAATTATATTTTGCAAATGAATTTATAGCAAAAGCTTCAGGCTTTATGTTACTAGCAAGATAAATTGCACTTAGATAGGGTACTTCAGGACCAATCTAATTTTTTATGAGATTTTTCATCATAGCACGACATTTGGAAGCTTCTCCAGGAGTTCCAATAATATTTAAATTACAAAAACACATATGAATTATCAACATAAGCAAAAATAAATTCATGCACATACTTTACACTATGCACACGCAAATTGATTTAAACCATCAATTTAACTTAATTTTGTATATTCCCGGGAATTAGTTGCTTCAAGCAACTTGAATCCTTCAGGGATTCTCTTATATACGTCATGATATATGGATCCATAGAAATATAGGCTGTAAAGGCATCTATTAGATGCGTTTCTAATTTTTCATATTATGCCAGACTTATCAAAAATAATTGCATCTACCACAAGAGAGTATATCTCCTCACAATTAATATCAAGTCGTTTGGGTAAAACATTGTGCGATAAGCCGTGCTTTGAATTTCTCTATTATGATTTCCTTTTTGCACAAATACCCATTTTTTAATCCATTGGTTCTACACCATCTGGTGTACGGACTACAGGTCCGGAAAATATCTTGCTTTACTTGCGAGTCTAACACAGCCTTAATTATGTTTCTCAATTTGACCAATCATTCTACACCTACATTGACCACTAGATGTTGGATCTTGATCCTCATTTTATTTAGCGCTATATTATAAATAAAACAAATATTCCGTCGACGGTTATTTCACGTCGGTTCCATCACATTCCTGACACTGTAATTGAGATCTCATCATTTTCACTTATTTCATATACCTGTGTTACTTCTGGAACTTTATCAATTTTGTCAGAAGACCTCTTCTGGAGGACATTTAATATGAACCTCTACTGGAGGCCATCTTTTCTAACTAGGGCCATCTTATCTCTTTTGCTTCTTTCTCTCTATCGAGAATTTTGTTTTTTTTTTTTTTGGAACCGAGTATATTCTACGCTTCTTGCGTACTTTAGATTCATTTGCATACTATTCTTGTTCTTCTGGAACATTAATTTGAACAGGAGCATTTGCAGCTGGTATACAAGATTTGGTCACTTTATGTGTCTGGCACTTGCATATCAATTTTCCTGCAAATGAATCATCTTTTGAACTTCAGGTTTACACTAATTTGTTTGAGGATCAACAACTATATATTGATAATATATTTCAATAATATCTTGACACAGTTGCTTACTTTCTCCCCCTAATGTTGGGTAAACTCTATCGCAAATTAACAAATCTCCAATCGTTAGTCAATGGTTTCAATTACTTTGTAATTGATGGAGATTTTTATACCCAACATCTATTCCCAACCTTCTTTAAGGACCATCTTTACTATACTGTGGTGGAGCAATATATACTATATAACCAATGGTCCGAAGATGGGAGTTACTAGGTTCGTGACCATGAACCAATTAAATGGGGAGACCTTATGATAACTTGTTGGCTTGATGCACAGAAGTGTTACTGCATATAAAATACCATTTTCTCAAACAGTAATATTTCATTAACAATGGTCCTGCAATCAATTATCAAAATTCCCCGAGATCTATTTGGGTTTATTTCCAATGATATACATTATCCATTGAAGAAATATACCAGCATTATCTAGACATATAATCTAATAACATAAGTAGGGATATGTACCCGCAAGTGGCTTAATCATCAAAATAAGTGTGCACAATGCCAACTTGCGTCACACAATAGACCATCTAGTCGATGCATCGTAAAAATTACCTAGATGGTCAACACGGCGGATTTATTAGTCTGTGTACGTGTCCCTGAATTATTTCCACACTTGCTGGTGATTCTAGGCCAATCTCATCTTAAGAAGGCCGTATAATTAATTTCGCAGCAAACAAACACGTAGAAATTCATTGATTGTAAAACTTCTGGTTTTTCAATGAATGACCAAATAAATTTCGTGTATCATTATTGACCTGAGATGGCCCATCCGGTCATGCCAAACAATAAGTCCATGTACCAACTTCAAGTTGGTGCCAGCTTCAGGCTGCTACTTATGTGCCAGCTTCAGGCTGGATATAATAACTTAGGAAAATTATTTACCAACTTCTAGCTGGTGCATAGAAGCTGTAAATCACATATCTATCTGTCAACTTCTAGTTGGTCTCAGCTGCGGGCTATGCAAACTGTGTATTTAAACACTTAAAATTGCTAGCTTCAGGCTAGTGCATTCCAGCTTCTGGCTGGATATGGTAAGTTTCAGTTACTCAATTGCTAGCTTCAGGCTGCAATACATGTGTCAATATTAAGCTTATTTCTATCACTCATATTGAAAAATATCAGAATTATTGGGCAATAATTAAAGTAGTGGCAAACTTTTCCAAAAACAAAACCTCGAAGATTGAAAAGCTTTGGAGTTTACTGACAAATAATGCAAAGTTTTTAATTACCGAAAAATCTTCTGGATCTTTTTGGAGACAGAAAAAGAGTCCACATTTGAAAAACTTACACCTCGTTGTCTAATCTCAGACTATAAGAAGGGGAGGCGGTTGAGACAAGAAGATGCAGAAAACTCAGAAAACTCAACAAGACAAGAAAAATACCTTCCCCAGCTACTGTTTTCTTTGGTGAGGGTGCCTCTCTAGGAAGAAGGAATAGGTTAGCTTATAGCATGGTGAATGAGCAGCAAGAGGAATTACTGAATGATCTGGCGAGAATTCCTCGTTTAGTGTTTGTTGATGAACTTTATTCATCTAGGTTCTTTGTAACTCCTATGGAAGAAAGATTCTTCTTAGAGGACCAAAGTAATCTAAAGGCTTCCTTTTATGGCTCGGCTAACTCTATTATGTTTTTCATATCTAATAGACTGCAGGAATTTCAGCTAGAGCCTTCATGTCAAATTTTAAATCAAAGCAGTTATTATCAGGTTTCCATGATGGCTCGGAGCGTCCCAAGGGTGACTGGGTTACCGCCTACATGGCCTAAGGTACGACTTCTACTATGGAATTGCAGGTGTGTAGCAAGAAGGTCCCAAGATTTTGTGCGTACCTTAAGGGATCTGAAGAATCAGTACAAGCCCAACATGGTACTGATTACTGAGACTTTGTGGCAAGTAGGAGAAAATCATGGTGTAATCCCACTCCGTTTTCCTACAATGAATCGGTTTGAGATACCTGGAGAAAACAACATGGGTGGTATGTGGTTCTCCTGGAACGACAGTGTTAGGGTCAACATCAACAACGAGGCTCAGAGTTTTAGAGTCAATGTTGTACCCAACAGATAAATATCTGTATAAACTTATGTATGAGGACAATTCCTCTTTGAATGTTCTCCAGTTATGGATCCATTATGCAATAATAATATGCATATTTTTCCTTTGCCATTAAAACCTCATCCAGGGCCATAAGCACAATTAATTATACTGTCTTATTCGCTTCAGGGAATAGAGTAGAGTCAATTCAACGGGATCCATAATAATCTCTTTTATAGCTCTTCCAGAGGGTAAATATATGATCTTCTAGATCATAGTAAAGCATGCGTTCTTCAGGAACATATTCAAACTTATGCTCTTCTGAAGCGTATTAATTTTTTTTTTTTATTTCGAGATTGTACTATCACATGTTATGTGAAATAGTTGACATCCACACATATAATTCTCCCCCTAGATGTCAACTTGCATTGTCTTCAGGACAAATGCCTGAGCCATTATTCTAGAAATAATGATAAAATGTTGCAAAGTAAATAAAATAAAATAAAATAGCACATAATAATAAAACTGAAACATAAATTAAAATTATTCAATATATACTGGCTTGCACCTTCAGGGTAAGCAAGATAATAACAGTATCCATCATCGGATGGTCATACAATATCCACGTTCTAGTGGTCATAAAATATCCACCTCCTGGTGGTCATACAACATCTTTCTTCAATTTTCCTCAAAGATCTGCGGGATCTTTTGGCAGTAAGACATCCAGTCTTTGCTGTATATTCGCTTTTTATTACGTCTGCCAGACAATTTGCATTTAAAATGCATTCAATGCCCATAACAAATTTCTTCCGGAAATTTTAAGGGCCTCAATTAACATAATTCCAGAATTTAAATAAATAAAAGACTTAATTAAAAAATAAATAAACATGGGCCTTTTATAAATTAGCCCAGTCAAAAATAAATAACCGAAAATTAAATACGATGGGCCTTATATGAGCCCAAGAATAACGTAAATGAATTTAAAGCGAGAATTAAATGCAATGGGCCTTGTACGAGCCAAATCAAAACGTAAATGAAAACGAGAAATTAAATATAATGAGCCTTTTCGTAGCCCAATAAATAACCAAAAATTAAAGACAATGGGCCTTTTATGAGCCCATTTGTAATTTAAATAAAAACATAAGCATAAATTAAATACAAGCATAATAATAGATATAATATACACCTACTCGATAAGTCTTTCGGCAATAATAATGACATAATAATAAAGAATATATAATATATATATATATATATGCTTACTCGATAAATCTTTCAGCAATAATAATAGCATAATAATAAAGAATATATAACATATATAGAAAGGATGAAAGTAGTAATAAAAAAAAGTTTTAGAAATAAATACCTTAATAGAGTAGAGACTCGTGCTGATAACGTGTTATAAAATTGGGGAAGATTTTCACAATTTGATAGGATAGTACAAACTTGATCAAACTTGATCAAGGTAATAATACAACTTTGGTAATAATAATACACTTTTGATAATAATATGTAGAAGAGAATAATAAATTTAGATGGAGGGAGATTGGAAGAGAAGTGTATGGAATGAGAAGAGAGTGAAGTTTATAGTGGGTTGTAAGTGTATGAAATTGAAGGAATGAAGGGGTATTTATAGTTGGAAATGGGAGAATAAAAACAAATAAGTATGATTAATTTAAAAGGATAAAATCAAAGGGATGTTAGGTAAAGGAAGATGATATTAGGATTAGGACAAATAGAATTATGGAGGGTAATTAGCCAAAGAGATAATTCCAAGTAGAAGTTTGGTGTATGGGTAAAGTATTTACCGGAGGTAAATTCAGGTATGATAAAAATGAGATTTACTGGACGGTAACAATAACATTCACCATAATTTATTTATAACAGAAACCTCTTTTTTTCTATTAAAAAAAACCTTCAAAAGCACTCTTTTGCAGGTCAAAAGCAGCTGCTGCAGCTTGATCCTGCCATGACAAGCATGGAGAAATTCAGCTCCACATTTTTCTAGGCCTATACACAACAAGCACTCTTTTGCAGATCAAAAACACAAAAGGCCGCAAGGCCTTCGTACCTACCTCGAAAGGATCCTTAATCCAATAAACGTCCATATACACGTTTGACCCACAGATACTACTCATGTCGAGCCCGGTGTAGTGTAACAAGCCCAAATCAAGGTAATAAACCTTTTTATTTTTGAACTGAAGGTAGTAAACTTACTCACTTCGGACATTATAGACCACAGTTCTATTCAAGGTACCTTATGAACTCCAAATGAACCGAACTGCATATAATCCCAGTGTAAATATTACATGTTTTCTTCATCTTTTCTTGTTTCTTTACCCCCCTCATCCCGAAGACTGGCATGGCATAATGCGTTGTCCTAACACAGTAATGTTCGTTTAGCTGTAATATGCTTTGGCGACCAATTAACTTAAGCCAGTATAAGTTGATGCATGTAATCCTACAACGGGGGAAGCTTCAGAGTCATCTGATATCTATCCAACTGACCCAACGCTCACAGAAATTACATGGAAATTGGAAACCTAATCGGTGCTGAAATGGTGGTGATTAGAAAAAACATTTTGTAGCAAACAACTTTAGATGCATTGGCAATTCATATAGCATGCGCCACTCCATCCACGGTTATGACAATGACTTGTGCTGTTAAGTTGACATGCAAGTGCAAGTCATTAAGAATTTGTTCCTTCATTTCAAACATTCTTGTTTCAGGCACGGCTTCGTTATCCAAAAATAATGAAACATATTTTATTTCTAGTGCATGCTTGTTCGTTTCTTCGTTCTTTCTTTTTGAAAGAGCATGCCAAACTCACGAGACACACTTGTGCAGTGCATTTAATAGACCTGGACCAGAAGATTTAAGCCGAGGTCAGGGAGGAGGCGGTCAGAACCAGAAAAAAAGGACTCCAGAGAAACACATGCCTCTTAATTGCAACCTTCTTTTCCCAATTTTCACTGTGGCAGTAGTGAGTTATTAGCGAGAAAACAGGTCACGCCCGAGCCTAGCAATCACATGTGCTTCCTTTCCTCTCCCAAATAATGCAAACTTGGCCAGTGGTCCCTTGACAGCACCATCATACCCCTCAACGACCTAAACATTTTAGCACTATTTTTCATGGAGCAAAGCAATCCCACACTCCACACACGCATCGTTGTCTTATACATCACCAAAATGTGCATGGGACGTAAATACATGGGCATCAAGACAACGATAAAAACAAGCACATTAAAATCATCCAACGAACCAAACCAAACATTATAACAATCCCATAATGAAGTCGCTGATCATAACAACACAACATCAGAAATTACACAACACAAGATCACTATTAAAATAAGGGCAGCCTGCCACACCCAAACAAAGTATGGAAATTTGGGTACAGCACTTTGAGACCACTAGAGACGGCGAGAGCCAAGGCCCCAGGGAGGTGGCAACTTGCAGGAATTGATGGGAGAGGCACATCATTTGGTGCAGTGTTTACACATAAGAAGAAAGATAAACCACACAAAAGATAAACCATGGCAAGATACAAAAAGGGTTGAGAAAGTGAGAGTTGGGTCCCAAAGGCCGAAAAACACCACTCCGAAGCGTGCATTCAATCCTCCTTTTATGAGGGTCCCTCTCGAATTAACCAGTCTTCTCATTCACAGCCAACCCCCACCCACGCCCCAAGTTTGAGTGCTACTTTCTCTAAACCCTAAGAAATAGCTTCATCATTCCCCTAAAACCTTTATTGGGACATTTACACACCGGACTACCTTTCATTTCTCAGGAGATTATTCAAAAAATTGACATCCAAAGCCTGCTGATTTCCAACTCGGATCATTTGAGGAAAACGCCTCCCAAGTAACTTTTTATCTTTCTAATTTGCACCTCTTGTCTATCAAACCGCACTTTTGATCACATTCCATGTTCTACTCATATACAGCAGAATTTTATTTTGCACACACCACATACAACTTTCTACTAATAAGTCCTAACAGAGCCCCAGCTCCTGGTAGTTTGGGGCATTCCTCGCAGGGAAACTTATACTGCTACATTTGGAGCATCAAGTCCTAAAGCTTTTGCTTTGAGCTTCAGGGATTTCAAATAATCAATAGCTTCATCCAGAACAACTAATGCATCCTTGCCCTTTCCACCAGGAATTATGTTCTGCAGAATGCTCACTGTTTCGCGTATTCTACCTTTTCTGATCCTCAGGTCATCGGAATGGGGACCCATTTCACCAGACAAAGATCTAGTCCCATTGATGCACTTAGATTCTGCATCATCGTCATAGTCCAAACTCCTAAAGTGTTTAGCAGAACTGGCAGTGTCCACAAGTGATAGCTCATCACAATAACCTCCATCAAACAACTTTCGCTTTCTGCAGGAACCCCCAGAGCTAGCAACCTCTTCCATGTCAAATCCATCTTGCTTATACTGAGCTGTCATTGTACTAGGTGAATGACCAGTACTGGTAACTTCATCATTCTCATCAGTATAATCACTATCATAGTCCGAGTCAGAGTAAAGCAACGCATTCAGCTCTTCAGTGTCCTCATGCATCTCGCTGTGTGAATCGGTTCCATTATTTTCTCCAAGTTCATCATCAGCTGCAAGTGGTATTACATTAGGGTTCAGGTTGTCTCTGGTCACCGGATATTCTCCATTCCAATCATAACCAGCACTTGGTTTAGGACTCCAAGAAGTAAAGCGCTGAACAGGAGTTCCAATCCCAGCGCTAAAGATCAAAGTAGTCTGATCACCCGACTGATCAAAAACAAGGAATCTCTTTTGACCACACCCAGGTACTGCCTTTGGTGTCAAGGCCTCCTTGTGACAGCCACTAGGGGCCATGGGAAGTTTCTCCTCAAAAGCGGAGTTCAGAGCAGGCGCAAAAGCCTGTCGGAACCGGGGCAAACAGTAGAGCCAACCATGAGGCTCATTTGCCTGATTAACTTGCGGGCGAGGTAGCCCAGAGTGGGGCTGTAAAGGCAAAGCACCACTAGCAGTTCCCATATCACCACCAGGGTTCATGATATTCTGCTGCCCCAAATGAAGTGGGATGCCTGAATTCAAATTGGCCAGTTGCCAATGCAATGGCTGCTGCGGAAACCAGGGTCCACAGTCTTCTCCCATGAAACGAAAATAATCACCTATGACACAGAACTTATACATTACTTTCACACTCAGAAACAGAAAAGAAACGTTCTGCATAAGTTTCAAGTGACGGAGAAAGTAAAGCATACCGAAAAGATTTCGCTTGCTAGAAACGGCTGTTCACTTGCTATTACTTTTAGTAATATCACAAAAAAACAAAAACTCCAGCTTAACTTGAAAACGGAATTGCAATCTCTAAATCTACGTAACGGGCTTAAGCAAATGACGGAAATATTCAGCCTGCAAAATATCAAAAAGGGAAAAATCAGAAACAAAATGAAACATAAAGATTTATATATGCCTACTGGATTCTTCAAAGAAAATAATACTGACCTGGCAATCCTGAAGAGGTTGAAAACATGCAATAACTCTAACTATAATGGTGGCACTCCCAGCAATCCCATTTTCGTGTTTCAATGCCCGAAAATTGGTTTGGCCCGCTGCTTGGCACACCATAACTACGTCCCAGCCCCTTCAATATGGTGTCAAAAGCGAAAAACAATCTTCCAGAAACCGAAACTGCTAACCACACTTTCTATCCCAGAAGAATATCGACTGAACAACAGGAAACCAGACTTCCCAAAACAAAAGGATACGAACTATGACTGGAAACCTAACTACACTGGAAATAGGAACAAGGAAAAGGAAATGAGAAGAGCTACTGTCTGTGAGTAATGGATCCCTACACTACTCAGCTAATCTGGCGAACGTAGCAGGGAACGATGACAAAAAATGTGGATCCCATGGAAAGATGGAGTTAAGAAAACCACAGAAATGAAAGAATTTTGACGGATGGCAGAAAGAAAATTACAGGATCACTCTGCAGTACAAGTTCAAGGAGATGACTTTCCGATAAACATCAACAGAAAGACTCAGAAACCACCGCATACTGTTTCTCTCTCAAATTCTTAGCCACTGTTGTCCCTTGCACCGACACCACAACTTCCAAAAGAAACCCTGCAAAAGGATTTACTCGAACATCAAAAACCCACCTCCAAAACATGAAAATAAAAGGAACTAAAAGCCCATCCAGTACAGTCACAGATCCTATTTGTATATTAAAGCTACAAGTTTGGTGACAGGAAGACAATGAATCTGGATGCTTTCAACTAGCAGTGAGGATTGTAGCCCCAGTTTCAATTGACGTCAAAAATTATTTGCTATCCAAAAATAGAAAAAAAAAACATTGAAATCTGCAAGAAAAAATCACTTCACTGAGAGCAATAGACAAATTCAAAAATAAATTTTTTTAAAAAAACTCTAGAGCTTAAACAAAGATCTCACTTTCAAGATAAGGTTACGAAGCAATAAAAACAACTTCATGCCAGAACACACATACAATAAATGGACCATCCTCAAACCCTCAATATTCAAGCAACAAAGCTTAAGTTTCCAACGAAAACCAGAGCATAATCACAAAAACAAACAGCCCCGATTGAGAAGGCAGAGAATCAAGCAAAAAAATGAACACAAACCCAGATCAAATTAATTAGACAGAGAACTTACAAGGAGGAGGATTTTAGACAAAGCCGGTTACGAAGACCCCCAGCAAGTTCGGATCGGACACCAAGCAAAGAAAACACAACGGAACAGAACAGAACAGAACACAAAAAGAGCTTCTTGTCTGTGCAAGAGAAAAAAGATAGAGAGAGAGAAATGTATGTGTGTATGGGTGTGTGGGCAGTCAAAATCGAAATATCGGGCGTGAGCGAGGAGGCTTAGAAGATTATATAGAGACCAAATTGACGGAAATGACCCTGGCAGAATAATTAAAAGTGCTAAATGGGCAATAAAAGAAAAGAAAAAGAAGAAATATGGGAAAACAGAAAAAAAAAAAAAAAAAAAGAGTGTTCTTCTGATACGTGCGTGCGTGAGGAGTGCACGCAAGGTATTAGTGTACAATCATGATACACCATAAGATTACTCCCTCTTCACTTCTATTCTTTTTTATATATATAGTGTCTCTCTCTTCGTGTGGGGGTGGTAGTATCATGAGTTCATGACCTTTGGGGTCCTTTCAGTTTCGGTTGGGTTCCAACCAAACCCCAAACCATGGTTTGCCATATAGTTTGCTTCCATCTTGGAGGATTGTAAGACCCCTAGTATATACTCACCCGGTGTCTGTTTTTCTTTTTTCTTTTCTTTTTGGGTATTATAATAAAGTCTTGAATCTGTTTTTGTTGTTGACTGTTAAGTAGTAACATATTTTATGCTGAGAAAAATGCCCTTGCATGGTGTGACTTATGAGAAACTTGCCAAAATAATCAGTGTATTTTAATTTCAATTACCCCTAGGTGATATTCTAGAAAAGAAAAACTACCCCAAGGTGATATATTTGATTATTTTGGCACAATATTGCTTCAGAAGCGAATTAGTTTTTATTTTCTTTGAGTGAAAGGTAAACGAATAAGTTGATTACTTGAAAACTTTCAAGTTTTCAACGTTGTAGCTATTGTTCGCTCAAGTCTGAAAATTTTCAAACCTTGAGTCCATAATTTTGAGAGGACTCCATTTATAACATAGTAACAATCTTTTTAAGAAAGCTGAAATCGAATCAAGATATTAAACTTCAAATTTTAACATGCGGACGTGTTTACAATAAGTTTTTCCTTTTCCGTTTTAGTTATTATGAATTTATGACATAGGTGAGCCGTGGGAAAAAAAAAAAACATCAACCAGTAAAGGAAAGGAAATTTTGGTCCAAAATCAGTATATGCTCTTTTTTTTTTTTATGCAGGGTGCGGATTGCTCATATCAATTAAACTTTGAAACTACTTGTTCCCTTTGCCATTTTTACACAAAACTTCTATTCCAAAACAAACACCACTGACCCACACATATTCGAGGGGAGTTTCATCAAATTTTCGGCACCATAATTATAAAAGTTAGAATAACTCGAATCAAGCTACTTTACTTAATATGTTCAAGCTTGTGAGGCAAGAAGGGAGAAATTATAGTAAAAACAATACTACTTATTTAGGAAGGTAAGGGAAGTGATTGTTGTGAATGAAAAGGGATGGTATCCTATGTTTACCGTGAACACCAATAATTTGGTGCTTGACCATTCAAACCATATGATTATATAAAGATGATCAGGCGGCCCCACTCGTCAGCATTGGCTGCATCATAGTTAAAACTCACACTCTCCCTGACACTATATAGCTCCTGTAATTATTCATCCGTGGCCTAACTTTAGGATTGATAAGGGTAAAAGGCCAATGCCACAGTATTTTTTTGGCCCCTCTTTACTCCAAAAAGTACATTAATCCTTTTCATTGATGTGATACATGAATGTCCCAGAACCATCAAAGTGGCTACCCGCCCCTTGGCCCAATTCGGGGGCTCTCGATTATTACGTTTGATTAGCATCCTATTCCATCCCATCAAATTCAGATTTACTACAATTTATCCTTGTTTTCAACCTTCAATTCTTAGTAAATTTTCCTACTATAAGAGAAATTTACAGAAGAAATTTAACTAGATTTATACACGCATTAACCAAACAAAGCAATCATCCAAAAATAAGAGGGGAAAAAGAGAGGATCTATCTAGAACTTGTAATCAATTTTATCTCAATCTTTTATGCCCCGAATCAGATAGAAAATACAATTAACATGCTTTTATATGTGAGATATTCGTTTTTCTAAATCTAGTTATTTAGATCTAATGAATTTACAGAAGTCTAATTTATACAATTGTAATCAGGTCAAGCCATTAAAAAGGATATTCTCTTTTGTTTTTCCTTAATTTGGACATACATTTTTTTCAACTAAACTGGTCTCCAAAAGTAAAGTGAAAAAAAAAAACTACTAGCACACTGTCTCTCCTTATCCATTGTTAAAAGTAAAGTAATCAAACCTTAACAGGAAGTATTTTGGGAAAAAAAAAAGGGTCTGCAGCAGAGCAAGAAAAACAAAAGTTTCTCCCTGCAACAACAGGCCAACGGCACCACTGTACCACAGCACACGATTATATAAAGAAAAGGGGTTACCCATGATTTAATCACCTGAAGGAGATCTTATGCACAGGTAAGAAGATCTATTGGGCCATTAAAGTATACCAAGTATGAAAAAAGAAAGGATAATAAAATTTATACTTTCATGCCCTCCTGTTTGGAGTGGAGGGAACAATAACCATGCTTAATCAAGTTCCTCTACCCCCTCCCAATCCCATTGGGTCTTCGCTTTGGGTAGCATCGAAACAGCTACACCCATATTAATACAAAAATGAGATGGAAAGGGAAGGATTCCTCAACAAGTCTTGCATCTTATTTTAATCAATCATGTATACATGCTTGCTCTTTTCTTTTGCTATATCATTTTTTTATGGTCGCTTTTGCTTATATAATGTGATGAAGCATTATTCATCAAGTGTATAATGTCCAATGATCCAATAACTCTTTGAGTAATGACAGGAGGATGGTGCTTATGGATTGACCACTTATAACTAAAGTACCTCACGGCCGCGGGTTTGTTATGATATAATATATATATACTATATAGCTCGATTAAGGTTAGTATAGTAGCTCACCCACCAAATGGACAAAATGGATGATTCTTGTAACGCACCAAAATATAGCATTCCTGTTGCAATTGCATATTTGCTTGGTAGTGGACCGTCCATATTCTAAGGGTGCAGTGATACGTGAGGTTCTCTCTTTGAAATAAAATTTTCTCATTTCTTTTCTTGCTTTCGGACAAGTTCTATTAATTCTATGAGTATAGTATAATTAAATGCTCTATCATAGCGCGAATATTTTCCAAGCATGTTTACGGGATTTATAATTATTGATTATTGTACTCAACCAACGGTTGATGTAGAATATGATTGTGGCAACTAATCTGCTTACACGTCCTATTCTTATATATATCTCCCAATAACGAAAGTGAAGTTACTCTAGAACATTTGATTAAAGGTGGAACATGAACAACAACTGTAATTTTGATCACAATGCGATAGAAAAGCAAGCAAGAATTATGCGCCAAATTAAAAGATCAATATCTCCCCGTGTTTTCTGCCACTAAGACAATTTATTAGTCGACACACAAATCAACCTTTCATTGAGTATGTATCGAAGCAAAAGGATGCTTTAATGAAGTCGATGTGATCGGAAGAATGGAGATGCAAATTAACATAAATCAATGAGCATTAAAGATCACTATAGGTTTACTTTGAGAGGAAGAAAAATTCCACGGGAGCGGCCATTAACGTTATATATTGTTTTTTTTTGGTGGGGAAGTGATTAAGAGTGGGGCATGAGACCATGGAGCCATTTGGTTGTGGATTCTCCAACAAACACATCCACGCTTGGAAAGCTAAAACAATACCCTCTCCACCACTCCAGCCCGCACTAAAAAGATAATACACCTTGTGCTTTTAACAATACCCACAAACCAATACAAAGGAGAAAGCCAAAAGTAGGGAATCCATGCCTTCCCTCCCTCAATTTTCTAAGCTATGCTCCACCCACTTTTTTAGACTTTTATCTCACCCAACTTTTTATTTATCTATTTATTTCAGTATTTTATTGGAAAAGAAATGGCCCATTAGAAAGTGTCAACCCTACTTCCGTCTTATTTTAAGGTTGGTGTTTTGTAAACTTGGGTTCAGTGGCTCGAGATCAGGAAATACCAAGAGGGCTGGTTAGGTTTGATATCCCATCATCAAACACGTGCAATGGACACGCTTATGATATCAATGACAAGATCCAAAATGATGGGGAAGCTTCTGGGGGCTTATATGTGCATATGCTCATGGAAATTAAGGAGTTACACATTTTCTTATATGCATCTTTTATGGGCAATTTAAGGATGTGAAGTTAAGCTTTTTGTATATATATCCAGTTACATTTTCTTACGAATATATGGCATTATGGGACACCATACTGAGAAATGCGATGGAACATCATTTGCAACAAGTGGTTGCACGTTCATATCCCTTGGATGACAAGAAAACAGGAACTTTCGTATCATAATCTTATAGATGTGATGTTGAAGATAACCCTCCCTGCCTCGATCGGTTTTTCTCTTTTGTAACTCAAGTTGGAGGGAACAATCCTTTTTTTTTTTTCGTTTCTTTTGGGACAAAATTATCAGTTTTTGACATAACAAAATAAGACAATGCCTTTAATCATATCTAGCCAAGATAGTTGGATATATAGAAAATGCCAAGCATATGTTGATCAAAAGCATTATAATTGCAAGTCAACCGGCGCAAAATAGTTGATACTGAGTTCCACTGTCCACTAAACACAAAGTATCTGAACCTTCTTTTTCTTTCTTTTTTTTTTTTTTCCACACGGGAGCCACTAAATGCACAATGCTCATTTCTATATGGCACCGCATTGGAACATCTATTTTCCCAAGAAAAAACTCATCACTTCAACAATATATATATATATATATATATATATATATATATATATATATATATATATATATATGAACACAAACTATGAACACAAACCAAGTCATAGAGAGTGATCTAATTAAGTTTCTTTTCTTCCTCCTTTTTCTTTTTTTTTCTCTTTCGTAGTGGTGTCCTGGGCCAACCCGCTTTTAAGGGATAACAACGGACCCAGACTAATCCAGCTCATGGCATGATTAGAACCATAAAGATTGGTGCCACTAACCCTTAGAGTGCTGCGTTCCCAAGACTCGAACTCGAGATCACTTAGTTAAGCTAGAACAACTCCAACCAATTAATCTAACCTATCGAGATTTATTCCTCCTTTTTCTAAATGTGGTTACATTGTGGAACTACTACTTATGTTGTATGAACAATCTCTTTCACATGAGGATGCAGAACTTATAATAAGAGTAATAATAACACTTATTCGAAAAATTGTAGAGGAAAGCACATTATTTCGTAGCTACAATTATGACATTTGATTTTTAATGAGTTGAACCGTGCGTCCATTGCCAAGTAATAATAAAGGAATTGCTGATCCCAAAATTAGCTCCCTGCTTTCGCATTACTCTTGGGTTTAAAGGCTTAAAAGCATGATTACCATAATTACCTTTCTTGTCATTCAACTTCCCTTTTACCAAATTTGTGGAGGTCTTCCATTAGAGACGTTGATTGGAACTTTGCTTTGGGTTTAACCTGCATTTAGAAGTCAAGATTATCCACCTGTAACAGTAATGTAATTATCATATTGACTGAAGAGCTACCATGGTGCTATTAGATTAATTCCCATTCCCACGTAAGAATAATGAGTTCGTGCCAAATGCGCGTTCATGAGCCCTTCATTGGAATCTGTAGTTTGAGAGTGTAAAAGTTGGACCTTACTAGAGATAAATAATTGTGTTGGTCATTTTTATGATCAGATTAGGTATTAAAAAGTTCTTTTCCAAAATCTTAAAACATAATAAAAAAAACTTGTCATAACTGTGAGCTTCCATATACATGCTTGGAATATATATATGTGGAGTTATGTAACGGCCCGCATAAAATTTATGTTTTTACCGGGACTGTAAAAAGATTTGTACAGTAATTTACCTTGTGAAATTAATCTTGAGTAATTATTTCAGGGTAAATTATGCTTTGGATTCTGAAACCGACCCTTATCCCACATTCCCGATTTTTCTGCAGATTTTTCGGACCAGAGTTGGTATTTTTCGGGTCCAGGAATCTTAGGAAAAGTCAGGTTTAACCTCGTATTAGCGGGCCAGAAATTAAATCAAGGGGGTATTACAGTTATTTTCTGGTCCGGACGGGACATGACTGCATGATTGAGTCATGCAGCCGCCTCTTTCCTGTGTTGTCCGTGACTTTCCTGTGTAGCCTGTGATTTCTTCTCTTTTCCCGTGTCTTCAGCTCCCAGTGCACAACACCTCCACTTACCTCTGCAAACATTCCCTGCAAATTCTCTGCAACTCCAACCCTCAGTACAACCTGCAAACAACACTCAAGCAAACCAGAAAGAAAAAAAAGAAAAAGAAAAACAAACACAAAACACTACACCCAACCAGCAACTGCCACGTCACCGTCACCTTCCTCCCCTTCCCCGGACACTGTTCACGAGGGAGTGAACCGTGCCGCCACACGAGACACCACCCTTACCATCGCACTCCTCGAGCAGTCGCCGACCAGACTCAGTCATCGCCTCCCTTCTCTGCCGCCCGGCACGCTGCACACGGCCGGGAACCCGACGGGTCGCCTCCTCCTCTTTTGCTTTTCACCGCCGCAGCAAGCTCGCCGTCCGCCACCTACTACCAGCCTCTCCTCGCGTTGCCGTCGTGACTCGTCCCGAGCCATCCAGCCTTGCGCCGTCGCCGCTCCGTGCCGCTGCAACTCCGAGGTGAGCTTGGGTTAAGCTCGACCCGGATGAGCGAGCGGGTCAAGGGCAGACCCGGAAGGGGCCAACCACGGGTCTGGGCTTGTTGCCTTGGACCTGGGCTGGCGCTCCTGGGTTGCTGGCCCGAAAAGACCTAGCTCTAGGGTTGGGCCTTGGGCATGACGTTGGCTGGGCTGCACTATTCAAGGCCCAGTCAGTTTTTTTTTTTTTAAAAATAATTAAACCTGAAAAAAATAAAACTTGGGATATATATTTTTTTTGAAAATATAAAAATATAGTATAAGGTTATATTTTGTGAAAATAAAAGAAGTAACTACTTGATATAATATTTTCAAGGGATTAAAATAATTATAACATGATTATAGTAAATACCTTAAGGATGTATATTATGAAAATGCTTGACCAGAAAAATATACATATGGTATACCTAAGTAATATTTCAGGAAAAAGATTATTCTGTTGGTAATATAATTGTGTGGGGATGTATTATATCTTTAGAAAATAAATGTGCATACCTATAGTTATTTTCAGAAAAAATGTTCATATGATTATATTTTCTGGAAAAAGGAGTACATATAGTGTAAGCTTACCTTAATATATAATAATTTTCTGGATACTCATATTTATATTTATATTTATATTTATATTGCTAAAAAAAAGGGACATGACATAATTTTGAGAATTTAGGTAAATGACATAATTTATTATATGAAAGTATTTTCCGATATATATATAATTCGGTAAGTATTTATTATGGTGATACTTTTATCTTATGGAAAAGAATATATGATATGGTAAACCATAATTTTTATGGAAATATTTTGGAAAGGGTACTATCAAAGTATATGCCGGAATAATAACCGGGTATAAATACAGTATGGTATTTCGACACAGGAATAATAAACGGTGAATGATGATGATAATGGGGTTTCACCGGGACGTAAACGAACCAGTTTAGGTTTATTTTTACGGTATAGCATCATTTGCATTTATGTGCATCTTATGTGAGTATATGCTATTGTTAGCTATTTAGGAGCTGATAACGAGCAGTATCCCGAGGAACCAGAGCCAGGACAATTTGAGGACTTTCAGGAGTAGGAAAATCGGCTAAGGTGAGGATGGATAACCTCTGATATGTTGCACATGATACTATGTTTGTTTTTCTGTGATTATTTTGCCTGATTGAACTGCTGAGCCAATTAAGTCTGATTGTGGTATTATTGCTATGGTTGTTGATTTGTTGATTGTGGATATACTGATATGATGAGATAATTGGATAATTGGAAGTTGTATTGACGACATATTTGTCACTTGGAAAGTAGTGGTACGACTAGATGATTAGAGACTGTTTTGTGGTGGCTATGATCGGGGTTACTTGTGATAAGCATGTCTATGCTTGGGATGTCTATCCCGTGATTATATTTTTGGGATGTCTATCCCTGGGATCTATATTTTTGGGATGTCGATCCCTGGATTCTCTTGGATTGATCTAGCACCCGAAACATGTTAATAACCAGGTACGACCCTAGCTTGTCCAGTGACAGGGCCCCGAAAGATAAAATTGGTAATAATGAATATTCTTTTTGTCTTGGCTCAGTTGTGTTCTGGATGTTTCTCTGTTATGTCTTTTGCTGGAATTTTACTTCGAAAGTATTGTGTTTGCCTGCATATTACTGTTTATTCTTCGTCGGTGAGCACTTCGGACTCACCCCTCGCCTACGGGGTTTCATCCCGTAGGATGAGTTGCTCGTAGTACAGGTACGTGGTTCGGCCAGCTGCTGTTTCTACTCCACCAGACACCGAATCCATACCTCCGCTGCATCTCATTCTAAGTCTTCCGCTGCTGATTATTCTATGTTGCTATATTTTACACGTTGTTGTATTATATGTTTTCTGCTACTACTATTGTGGCTTGAATAATGGTCCCCGGGATCGGGTGACGGATGATGTATCTGGATTTGCTTGTACTGTATTTTATACTGTATGTATTGTTTGCTACTATAGTAAGAGCAGTTCTGGCACGTGTTTACTGTGTACAGTAAATACGGGTCGAGGCGCTTCAAGTTGTGTGTTGGGTTGGTCGAATTAAAGTTCGAATCTGCCGATCGAGCTCTCATAAGTATAACATGCATTATTTTGTAAAGGTTTCTTCATGAGCTTCAAGATAGCATAGAAGAATCTCCAAAAAAACAAAAAAAAAAACTAGCGTTGAAGAATTGCATTTTAGTCGGACCAAGCTCGTAGACAAAATTTTACGAACAACAAGGATTTCATTCTCCAATCTCAACGACTAAACAAAACGGTTTAATTATTTTTTTGGTTTGTCTCATATAGAATAATAGATTCACTCTCCATAAACACGGAAGGGAATATTGTACTTCAAAAGACATATAGTATTTCAATTCACATGCCCGGACTACGTTAAAGTGGGTTATTTAAGGTTAAATTTTAGTTTGCATACCTTAATTTAAGATTAAAACTATTTTGGTAACTTAACTTTTTACTCAAACCAATTTGAGGGTACGGGGGTTTAATTTTCTAAGATTACGTGTATAAACAAAACAAACATGTCCAAAGATTTTTGGTTGGACAATATAGGTCTTCTTACCCAGCAAAAGCTCTAAAGGACTTAGATAATTTCAAGACTCTAAGTGGAATTCAAATGATTAAGTAAGCAGCAACAAAGATGGCATCACCCCGGTATGATTCAAGGAGATGCATAGCGAACAAGAGAGAGACACCCCCAAAAGATGCATATTTTTCTACTCGACAACACCATTCTGGGCACTTGTGTAAAAGCAACTGGTTTGGTGCAAATTTTTGCAAGAAACTAGATAAGGGCGGAATCTGTGGTCGATATCAGGGACGGATCTAGAAAATAATTTGGGGGGGGGGGGGGGGGGGGTGGGGTTTGGTTATTATTACCATATATGGTAAAACAAGGATTCTAGGGCGGGCCTGGCCCCCTTAGATCCGCCCCTGGTCGATATATTTCATCCCATTATTGATCCTCAAATTTCTAGTCTTAGCATCAAATTGAGTGGCATCCATTTGATGAAAAAGAATGAAGATATGAAAAAAAAAACATCACTCTTAGCTTTGATCAAATGTAACCAAGTCATCCAAATAAAGAGGTGGTATGAGTTGGTCTCCGAATATTAGAATGCATGGTGGTAAAAAAGGAATTGTGCTTCTGCTATTTGTGCTAGGAGAATAGGTGTTTTCTAGTATTTTTAACATACTCATAAGCATCACATACTAGAATAGCAAATTAAGTTTTGGAAAATAATTGAGAATAGAGTTTTTGTAACCCAAAGAAGTATGGATGTCCTAACCGTCTATACTACTGCATTATTTTATGACTGACATTATTATTTTCTTTATAAAAGGTTTAATCGCAAACAGTGCTTAGACTCCTCTCCAGTATATATAAGCCATCATGTACTTTACCACTGCCAATTATCTTTCAAGATCCTGAAAAACACAATGATCAGGAAAGAATTCTATTTTATAACTAAGAGATTTTGTAATGGTACTAACTGAGAGGAGATTAACAGGAAATTGAGAAACATGAAGAATTGAAGAAAACTAGACATTTGGAGTACAAGTAATAAAATCTGTGCCAGGAACTAAGGTGAAAGATCCATCGACTATTCTTACTTTATCTGGTATTCGACATTGGGAATAATGAGAAAGGCTTTTTCAAGAACCTGCCATGTATTTATTTGTATCAGAATCAAGAATCCACAAGTTAGATTGGGCTATAAATATAATACCTGATTGCACAAAATTGGTGGAAGTAGGTGATAGTGAAACACCCCGACCTAAATTTGCCCAACAAACAGTAATTACCAACAACAGTGCCGACACGTGGCACAAATAGTAAAAACAACAGGAGATCAGGCCCAATGGGCCAATAATAATAACAATTACCCGACCTCGGGTACCTCAACCAACAGCACAGCGGAAGCATTTATAGTACAATGTAAACATATGCAAAGCACGATGCAACTAATGGATCCGAGTCCTGCCCGAGGGGTGCGCCGCAGCTTGCCTCGTACGTTCCTGCACTACAAACAACTTTACCTACGGGATGAAACCCCGCAGGCGAGGGGTGAGTCTGAAGTGCTCACCGACGAAGGATAAACAGAGATATATATTCAACCGTAATACTTTCGAAGTAAGCACAACAATCACAATAGTAAGCACAAACAATCACAACACAAGAAAACTACTGTAAACAACTATGCCAAGACCAAAAGAATGCTTAATTATTTTTATTACCAATTTTATCTTCCGGGCCCCGTCACTAGACAAGCTAGGGTCGTACCTGGTTATTAACTAATTCCGGATGCCAGGCCAAAACACAATCCGGGATCAATATCCCAATCACAACCAATACGGGATCAACATCCCAATAACAACATCATCCGGGATCAACATCCCAATATCAATCTCATCCGGAATTAACATCCCCAATAACCAAACCAAACTGGCCATGACACCACAGAACTAGCCTCTAACCATCTAGTCGTACCACTACTTTCCACGTGAGAAATATATCATCATCTCAAATTCAATTCCAATTCTATTACGCTATCATCAATTATTCAACCTTTTATTATCTCAGAATAATCCACAGGCTCAACCAACCAACAATCTCATAGCACTATTTATTCACAAATCACAGTTCAATGGTTACTCGCAATACCACAATCCAACAACACAATCCAGCAACATCACAGCAATATCCACAGCAAACAAATAGCATACAATAATCATCAACTGTTTCCATAGCAATGATATAACAGACAATAATCAATTCAGCAGTTCAATCAAGCAATAAAATCAAACACAGTATTACAGGCACATTGTGGAGGCCCGTACCCCAATTTAATAAAATAAAATATTTAAATGAAAAAGAGTTACCAAAATACTCTTGAAACCCGGGATACGAATACCAATGCCTCAGCTTACAAACATTTTCCATAAAAATTTATTAACAACGAGATGTCATAAAAAAATAAATGAGGTCAACCGGCTTATCAAGTCGTAAGCCACCACGGCATCACGCCGAAATAATATCACAAAATTTGAACTCCGGCAAACCGCCGATATATATGTAAAACATTTATGACATCTCGAATTATTACTCATGCAGCGGAAGGTGAAAGTAATAATAAAAATCAAGGTAGAACATAACATGCATATGGTCCTATGGATCCAACCAAGAAATGATGCACAACTACCTGCTGAAGTGTCTGCGTCTGAACTCCGAGTCGGTAGTATAAGTGAGACAGCACGCTAACTAAAGTCTGAAAAACAACGGTGGCGATTATGTGAGTCGCCTACTCAGTGAACATTAAAAGTCTAAGTATACATGAAAGTGAAGTCATGCTCGTAGGGTGAGTAGCTCACGAGCACAAGTACAGCATACAAGCAAATCAGAATCACACACCAACACATAAACATCTTATTGTATTATTGTTCTCAAAGCGATATTTTAATTGTTATAATTATTATTATTATCATTATGGGCCCTCTACTGTGAGTCAAGTCTCGGTAGCGCATCTGATCAGATCAGGGTGTGAAACCCAAATGTCGAACCTCAGAAGGGGTAGATTCTGAGGCCAAAAACCACTGAAAAATCTCGAGTGGCCGCTAGCTACCTGAGGGTGCACTCAGACACACCTAACCGGTGCAAGTCTTCCAGGGGTGCACCTACATCCCCTGGGCATGCTAAACAGCATAATGTGACCCAAGGGTACCCAACCCTCCCTCGGGGCTACCAACCGATACACAGTAGAATTTAGTATTTTATTTTCAATTATATTTTTGATACTTCCTTTGAAATACATTATGTCTTTCAGGGATGTGTGAATTGTATGTGTCCCTGTTTCAACCGGGCTTTCGGCCCATAATTACACACTATCACCAAAGCGTATTACATGTTATATTTCATAGCAGTGTTTCATATAGAAATTAAGCATGTGAGAACAAGCAGGTATACAATTCCAATCATCGCATGTAGCAAACAAGGCAAGTAAACAAACAAACCACACCAACATACATTCACAAAACATATATATAAAGACTTGTAATGTCACCTCAAAAATGCGGATTACGACTTCTCCCCGATCCGAGTCTACAGCTCTCGAGGTATCTCTCGTGCCTGATTACCGGTACACAATGTAATCACTAAACCAATGTTTGAAGTAAAAACGTATATGCATGCTAAGATATGCTCCAAACGAGTAACTCCCAACCTTAACTATCCGATTATAAGATTTCCAGGTCTAAGCCCAAATGGTTATTTTCTATTCCATAACTCCAACGATTAGGGATTTAAGGTTCATCGGTCTAAATCCATAAACAATTCTCGGGCCTAAGGCCCACTAAACCCTTAATCTAGAATTCCGGGCCGAGAGCCCACTTCCTTAAGTCCAAATTTACCGATTATGAAATTGGGCTTCGAGCCCGTTTCCTAAGAGGTCGTAATTTAATTATCTGAGATTAGGCCTTAAGTCCATATCTTAAGTCCCTGAAACGTTCTTAATTTTATAATTAGGTTAATGGGCTTGGGCTCGGTTTTTTTTTTCTAAAACCGTCCTAAAGCCATCCCGAGCCCAAGGTTAATCGGCCTATATTCTATACGTGTCGGTAAGACTTCCCGGCCACACACTCTAACTCTCAACTCTCGATAATCCATAAATTTCATATAAATGTAAAAGTATATTTATACACCCGATAAATCCTTTAAAACTTGTACAAACGGAATCGAGACTAAAACCGAGAATAAATACCGTTTCAAAGTAGTAGAACAAGGAAGATTCTCTGCTGGACAGAACCCGATCCTTCGCCGGAAAATTCCCGAGCCCTCGCCGGAACAGTGCGTACTCGCCGGATTCCGGTCAACTCGCCGGAAAAACACACGAGCCACGAGAAGGACCACACAAGCTGCCCAGAACTAGCCTCCATCCAAAAATTCACATTCAACAACACCATAAACCACTGAACCCATAACATCACACGAAGAAGGGAGAGGATGGATTTGAAGCCTTACCGAAATTGTCGCTCGCTGCCAAAGCTGGTCGGAACTGCCGAGCCCGCCGTCGCACAGCCCACACGTTCCCTCGCTGAGCAGCGACAACCTCGACCGTTACCACCTCAGGGAACACACCCGAGACCACCCCACACGCAGCTACCGCCGAGGACGACACATAGAACCACACACATATACACACACCAACAACACAACCCGTCACCACCATTGAACAACAAAACCGACACATCATCAATCCGTCTCCACAAAACGAAAAGAAGGAGAAGAGGAGGGATGACGGAGATACTCACCAATCGATGGCGGCACGAGTTCAGCTTGTTCGCAGCCTCACCAGTGAGGGCGCGAATTGCCCTGAACTCGCCTCGAGTTCCCCGGAGTCGGTCCCTGGGCTGGCGTGCTCGTTTCTGTCCTCGGTGCAGCAAGTAGTTGCCTACCCAGCTCGTGGATGCAGCGGCGGCAAGCGAAGGAGACGATGACCGGCGACGGCGCGAAGGAAAAAGGAGGAGTGGGGGTTTGGAACGAAATTGAAAAGAGATGAAGAAGAAGAAGAATCGGGAAGGGAAAGATGAGGAAGGAAAGAGGGAGGAGGTTGCGGGTTAAATGACCGTTGAGGCGTGATTGGGGAAGATAATGGAAGACAGAGTCATTGTGGGGGACATGGCCGTTGGGGGTGACGGCTGGGTGGAGAAGAAACGGGAAAAAAAAAAACGAAAGTGAAGAAGAAGAGAAGAAAGAGTAGAAAGGGAAAGAGGGTTTTAGGGTTGGCCGGCTCAGCCCCGAAACGACGTCGTTTCGGGCTGAGGCGCGGTCAACCCACTTCAGTCAACGCGCTCTGTTGGTTTTTTTTTTTTAATTTCAGCGCAAAACGACGTAGTTTAGATTAAAACTACGATAAACGTCGTGTTTCGTCCCGAAACACGGTTTGGGTCCGACGAAGCTAAAAAACGACATATCACTGCTTAAAATTGATAAATCCAATGGGAAAATAAATTTTTATTTCCATTACCAAAATCCGGAATTTTTTTTTATAAACCCTAAAAAGAAAAAAAAAACGTGGCGTTACAGTTCTACCCACCTTAAAAGAATTTCGTCCTCGAAATTCAATCGTCAAATCCGTAGGTCCTACCACGATAAGTTTCTGGTATTCTCCACCAGGTGTCCGATCTCATTGCGAGATGTCGCTTTTACCCTTAAGCGGTGTTTCTCCCGCTTATATAAACCGAACCTAATAATTGAGAACTCACACACAACTATGGACTCACCACTAAGATCCCGTACTACCTCTGACTCAGAGGATAACAGTTACATCGGTGGTAGGGCTTTCCCGACAAGCTCCGACGAAGAACCTCCTAAGAAGCGGTTCAAGACCAGCATCATCGGCCTGAAGGAGCATATGGTGGTTCCCCCAAGACGGCGAAAGAAGCGTGTAAGCAAGGAAGGACCTTCTGCAAAAGATAGGAAAGGCAAGGCAGCAGCTGAGTCCAGCACACCGCTGCAGATAATGAAGCAACTGGACACTTCACTGCAGTGATGCAAATTGAACTGGCTTGTATGGGACTCTCTTCTCAGGTCGCGAATATACAGAAACTTGTAACAGATCTGAAAAATCATGTAACTCCGTAGAGTGCTTCTCTGTTGTACCATGTTAAGAAATCAATAAAATGAGCTTTCTTCTTAAATCGAAACTCTACTGTTGCGAAATCTCGTGTTAAACAGATTAAAAAAAACAGCAATAAAGGTATGAAATTAATCATAAGGAAATTATAAACGAACTAAAACTCGTTTAATAAAGTCAAAACATTAAGAGGTTATAACAAAGCAGGTTTCCATATTCGGCACCCTAGATCGATCGTGAACATCCTCGATCCCGAAAATGTGTCGTACACAGTTAACGGTGACGTTGGTTTCCCTCGTGGAAAAGACGTCCGTTAACTCGCAAGGCGATGATCACGGGAACATCCTGTTTCCTCGAAAGACACGTTACCCACTTGTTCACAATTGTCCGTATGAGCCAAAAAACGTTTGTCTCGTCTCGCACCTCTCCGCGCTGTCCGAACAACTGTAAGCTTGTCGCACACGCACTCTACTCGTGGTGTGGTCCCTACGGTCTAGCCACAACGGTCACGAGTGCATGTGACAAAGGATGTAGGAACAAGTCTTAAGGAGACTAAAATAAGGTAGCCCAGGAAATTGAAAATTGTAAGGTAGAGATGGACTGATAACCTCTGGCATTTATTGCCCGAACAACAAACACATAGCGTGTCGAAGCAATAAATGAGGCAACGGTAAAATTTCAAAACGCAGACACTTGAAATTCGAACGTAATAAACACGCTCCTACTAAGGTTATAAAAGATGGTAGGATGAGGGGTAAGTCATCAAAATCGTTTTTAAAGCAGCCTCACGCCCAGACAAAGAATCCTCAAGACTCAAGAAAAAAAACTAAACACATACATATCCAGAACACAATGCCTGCCCCATCATCAGTTTTCTTTGTCGAAGGTGCCAACCTTGGCAGAAGGAACCGACTGTCCTACAGCATGGTCAATGAACGTGCCGAAGAACTACCGAACGAGCTCGGTAGGATTCCCCGACTGGTCTTCGTCGATGAGCTCTACTCATCGCGGTTCTTTGTCACTCCAATGGAAGAGGTGTTCTTCCTGGAGGATCGCGGTACTCTGAGGAAATCCTACTACGGATCGGCAAACTCTGTGATGTTCTTCATCTCCGACAGGCTTCAGGAGTTCAACCTGGAGTCCACTTGCCAGACGGTGGAGCAAGGCGCCTATTACCAGCTCTCGATGACGGCTCAGAGCATACCCAGAATGACGCGCTTACCTCCAACTTGGCCAAAGGTACGGCTGCTGGTGTGGAACTGCAGGGGAGTTGCAAGGCGCGCTCAAGAGTTCTCACGTACACTGAGGGACTTGAAGAACCAATACAAACCGAATATGGTTCCTCTGACGGAGACGCAGTGGCAACCTCGGGACGATCACGGTCTCATCCCTCTCCGATTCCCTCAAGCTAACCAGTTCGAGATTCCTGGCCAGCGCGACAGAGGCGGCATGTGGCTCTCGTGGAGCGGCAGAGTCACGGTCAACATCAACAGCGATCCCAACAGCTTCCGTGTCAACGTCGTTCCGAACTGTTAGATGTATTTTCCATTTTAATAAAATATCAAAATCGTTGTAATATTTTCCTTTTTATAAAATATAAAATATCAAGATCAATGTAATGTTTCCCCTATGTAATATTATTGTTAGTTTCAATAATATTTATATTTCTGCTTAATTATGGTATAAATTTCCACTTATGTGAATGTTCCAAAACAACCGTTGACAAAATTTCATTCTTATTAATAATTCGTCCTCGAAGTCTTACATAATAATGATAATAATAGAAGAAAATCAACAAAACAAAGTAAAGTGAATCCACTCGAGACATCTCATTCTTTTGGAGCGTCAGCAGCTTCCTCTCGAGTGATAGAGTACACCCTGGGAGTCGCCACAGATCGATCAGCACCCCCACGGCCCGGAGCTCCAGAACTTCCACGACTTCCTCCCTGGTGTCCAACACTCTTGTTTGGAGCAGAAGAACCTGTGCCATTAGCCACGAAGTTCTGTACGGTATACTGGGACCCCCTACCTCCATTATCACGAATCCTCGTGTAACACTCTGACTGGCGGTGTCCCTGCTTCTCGCAATACCAATATATAATAGGAGGTCTAGTCCAAGGGCCCCGCCTCTGAGATCCAGACTGATAAGGCTTTCCCCCCGAAGACTTGCCCGGTCCACCCTGATACTTCTGTCCTCGGGACTTCTTCGAACCTTGGTAGGAAGAACCCTGTCGACTCATGTAACTTGTATTACCCGAACCAAAATGTTGCTTCTTCTGTCCCGGCATTGTTGACCGTCTCTCCCGCTCGGCTGGCCGAGCCCCCTGCCCGATCAACTGAATCCTCTCAGCATCAAAAGCGGCCTCACAAATAGCCTCCCAAGTCCGATGTCTCCCACCAGCCACTACGATCGCCAACTCGCGGCGTAGAGCGTCTACAAACCGTCTACATTGTGTCACTTCATCGGGCACAAACTCCTTGGCGTAAGAGAGAAGAATACTGAATCGGATCCTGAATGCAGAAACCGACTCATCGGGTCCCTGTCTCACCTCAAGAAACTGCTTCTTCTGGTCTTCCAAGAAACCAATGGTAAGAAACTCCTTGTATAATTTATCTTTGAAGTCTGCCCATGGCATCACCACTGGTCTAGGTAGGTCCATAACAAGTCCTTGCCACCAGCTCAATGCGTAACCCGTGAACTTGTGTGCCGCAAATCGAGCCCAGTGCTCTGGTGTATACGTGAATTTCTCCAAAACATTCTCCACCTGGCGGAACCAATCATCGGCCACCCTTGCTATGATTCTCTCTCCTGAGAACATCTCAACTGCTGTCTTATCCATGTGTTTATAACCACTCTCCATACCGCCAACAATTGGTGCGACAACAGGTGCGACCAGAACGGCTTGGGCGCCCTACTGTTGCTGATGAAACTGTTGAAACTGCTGCCACTGCAGGAAGGCCTGAAACTGTTGTTGCATCGCTGCATCCATACCAGGAGGTACCAATGGCTCTGCATTCTGTGCTCCTGCTGCACCAACATTTCCCTGACCATCAGGGACTGGCATTACCGACACAGAGTCGGAAATATGACTAGGAAGTTCATCCAGCCCATCAGCATTGTGCCGGTCTTGCGGTGGATCCATAGTGATGCCTATATGAATGCAAACAAGTCAAAACACTTTTGAGTTTCAGAAATAGGAAACCGAGTTTAACACGTAAATCACTTGAAATTCAGAGTCACATTTCTTTTTTAAAACCAAGGATCTGAAGCCCGCTCCGCTACCAACTGTGGAGGCCCGTACGCCAATTTAATAAAATAAAATATTTAAATGAAAAAGAGTTACCAAAATACTCTTGAAACCCGGGATACGAATACCAATGCCTCAGCTTACAAACATTTTCCATAAAAATTTATTAACAACGAGATGTCATAAAAAAATAAATAAGGTCAACCGGCTTATCAAGTCGTAAGCCACCACGGCATCACGCCGAAATAATATCACAAAATTTGAACTCCGGCAAACCGCCGATATATATGTAAAACATTTATGACATCTCGAATTATTACTCATGCAGCGGAAGGTGAAAGTAATAACAAATATCAAGGTAGAACACAACATGCATATGGTCCTATGGATCCAACCAAGAAATGATGCACAACTACCTGCTGAAGTGTCTGCGTCTGAACTCCGAGTCGGTAGTATAAGTGAGACAGCACGCTAACTAAAGTCTGAAAAACAACGGTGGCGATTATGTGAGTCGCCTACTCAGTGAACATTAAAAGTCTAAGTATACATGAAAGTGAAGTCATGCTCGTAGGGTGAGTAGCTCACGAGCACAAGTACAGCATACAAGCAAATCAGAATCACACACCAACACATAAACATCTTATTGTATTATTGTTCTCAAAGCGATATTTTAATTGTTATAATTATTATTATTATCAATATGGGCCCTCTACTGTGAGTCAAGTCTCGGTAGCGCATCTGATCAGATCAGGGTGTGAAACCCAAATGTCGAACCTCAGAAGGGGTAGATTCTGAGGCCAAAAACCACTGAAAAATCTCGAGTGGCCGCTAGCTACCTGAGGGTGCACTCAGACACACCTAACCGGTGCAAGTCTTCCAGGGGTGCACCTACATCCCCTGGGCATGCTAAACAGCATAATGTGACCCGAGGGTACCCAACCCTCCCTCGGGGCTACCAACCGATACACGGTAGAATTTAGTATTTTATTTTCAATTATATTTTTGATACTTCCTTTGAAATACATTATGTCTTTCAGGGATGTGTGAATTGTATGTGTCCCTGTTTCAACCGGGCCTTCGGCCCATAATTTTACACTATCACCAAAGCGTATTACATGTTATATTTCATAGCAGTGTTTCATATAGAAATTAAGCATGTGAGAACAAGCAGGTATACAATTCTAATCATCGCATGTAGCAAACAAGGCAAGTAAACAAACAAACCACACCAACATGCATTCACAAAACATATATATAAAGACTTGTAATGTCACCTCAAAAATGCGGATTACGACTTCTCCCCGATCCGAGTCTACAGCTCTCGAGGTATCTCTCGTGCCTGATTACCGGTACACAATGTAATCACTAAACCAATGTTTGAAGTAAAAACGTATATGCATGCTAAGGTATGCTCCAAACGAGTAACTCCCAACCTTAACTATCCGATTATAAGATTTTCGGGTCTAAGCCCAAATGGTTATTTTCTATTCCATAACTCCAACGATTAGGGATTTAAGGTTCATCGGTCTAAATCCATAAACAATTCTCGGGCCTAAGGCCCACTAAACCCTTAATCTAGAATTCCGGGCCGAGAGCCCACTTCCTTAAGTCCAAATTTACCGATTATGAAATTGGGCTTCGAGCCCGTTTCCTAAGAGGTCGTAATTTAATTATCTGAGATTAGGCCTTAAGTCCATATCTTAAGTCCCTGAAACGTTCTTAATTTTATAATTAGGTTATTGGGCTTGGGCTCGGTTTTTTTTTTCTAAAACCGTCCTAAAGCCATCCCGAGCCCAAGGTTAATCGGCCTATATTCTATACGTGTCGGTAAGACTTCCCGGCCACACACTCTAACTCTCAACTCTCGATAATCCATAAATTTCATATAAATGTAAAAGTATATTTATACACCCGATAAATCCTTTAAAACTTGTACAAACAGAATCGAGACTAAAACCGAGAATAAATACCGTTTCAAAGTAGTAGAACAAGGAAGATTCTCCGCTGGACAGAACCCGATCCTTCGCCGGAAAATTCCCGAGCCCTCGCCGGAACAGTGCGTACTCGCCGGATTCCGGTCAACTCGCCGGAAAAACACACGAGCCACGAGAAGGACCACACAAGCTGCCCAGAACAAGCCTCCATCCAAAATTTCACATTCAACAACACCATAAACCACTGAACCCAAAACATCACACGAAGAAGGGAGAGGATGGATTTGAAGCCTTACCGAAATTGTCGCTCGCTGCCAAAGCTGGTCGGAACTGCCGAGCCCGCCGTCGCACAGCCCACACGTTCCCTCGCTGAGCAGCGACAACCTCGACCGTCAGCACCTCAGGGAACACACGCGAGACCACCCCACAAGCAGCTACCGCCGAGGACGACACATAGAACCGCACACATATACACACACCAACAACACAACCCGTCACCACCATTGAACAACAAAACCGACACATCATCAATCCGTCTCCACAAAACGAAAAGAAGGAGAAGAGGAGGGACAACGGAGATACTCACCAATCGATGGCGGCACGAGTTCAGCTTGTTCGCAGCCTCACCAGTGAGGACGCGAATTGCCCTGAACTCGCCTCGAGTTCCCCGGAGTCGGTCCCTGGGCTGGCGTGCTCATTTCCGTCCTCGGTGCAGCAAGTAGTTGCCTACCCAGCTCGTGGATGCAGCGGCGGCAAGCGAAGGAGACGATGACCGGCGACGGTGCGAAGGAAAAAGGAGGAGTGGGGGTTTGGAACGAAATTGAAAAGAGATGAAGAAGAAGAAGAATCGGGAAGGGAAAGATGAGGAAGGAAAGACGGAGGAGGTTGCAAGTTAAATGGCCGTTGAGGCGTGATTGGGGAAGATAATGGAAGACAGAGTCATTGTGGGGGACTTGGCCATTGGGGGTGACGGCTAGGTGGAGAAGAAACGGGAAATGAAAAAAACGAAAGTGAAGAAGAAGAGAAGAAAGAGTAGAAAGGGAAAGAGGGTTTTAGGGTTGGCCGGCTCAGCCCCGAAACGACGTCGTTTGGGGCTGAGGCGCGGTCAACCCACTTCAGTCAACGCACTATGTTGGTTTTTTTTTTTTTAGTTTCAGCCCAAAACGACGTAGTTTTGATTAAAACTACGATAAACGTCGTGTTTCGTCCCGAAACACGGTTTGGGTCCGACGAAGCTCAAAAACGACACATCACCGCTTAAAATTGATAAATCCAATGGGAAAATAAATTTTTATTTCCATTACCAAAATCCGAAATTTTTTTTATAAACCCTAAAACAAAGAAAAAAAAAACCGGGGCGTTACACACATGTCCAAGGTTATCCATCCTCACCTGATGTGTCTCTGAAACTGCTATCCGGGCAAACCTCGATACCCTATATGCATATATAGGAACACAATAATCACTTATAATGCACAACAAAAATGATTGTGCACGATACCGATTTAACATTTATTAGACGACTTTTCTGTTCGTTTTAGTATCTCTATAATTATCTTATTACCAAACAGTTCTTCCAACTTGGTGGTAATTAATTTAATCCAGCGGTTATATCAAGTGTATTTGATTAAATCAAAAATCGAAACCGAGCGCCCAAGCCGATATCCCGGCCCATAGGTCGCTTAGGACACGAAAACATGTATATACATAAATATGTCGTATAAATTATATTTGATAATATATCAAAGTAAATAATATTTCATAAGTACTTATCCTCGATAAAATAATATAATAATAATAACCATATATACGTTTAGCAAGAATTGATTATAAAATAGTGGTAACGTTAAATACGTCCAAATGGTATATGAATAATAAATATCCGATAATAAAACCGTTTAATAGGAAATATTGTCATTGGTAAGAAATTATTATAGTCGGGATACGGTATAAGTAAACATTTGGAGATATACATATATATCCGTTAACTTTAAATAGAGTGTAAGCAGTAACATAAATTAGTGGTCGAAATATTATATCCTTCATTAAAATAAAGTTTTAGATAAATAGTCAAAATAATATTACCACTTATTATGTTAACATAATATTTACGGTAAATTAATGAAGCATAGTTTAGTCGTAAAATAAATTCTATACAGGTTATATACAAGTCTTATAAATAGATAATTAATTCCAAAAATAATATTGTTTTTAATTTACGAATTAAATTATAACTACTTAATCATATATATAGCCAAGAATATATATAATTAAAATCCATAAATAATTATGGCCAAATATTATTTAGCCAACAAAAATATTGATAATAATATATATAAGAATTAAATTGATAAAGAAAATAAGGTATGGGCCCATTATTATTTAGCCCAGAGGTACGGTGATTAAATGTATTAGAAACGTAATAATCATAATTCAATTAAATCATAATTAAGAAATTGAGCTCAGGGGACCTTCACTTGCGTTTAGTCCATCGGAGATAATAAAGAAACAACTTCGAATTAATAGCGTAATTAAATTGGATAATATGGGCCTTTAATTATAATTAGCCCAGTTTTAATAAGTAAAACGAGAATCGGAATCAATGGGCCTTTTACGAGTCCAGGTAAACGTAAATAAAATTAGAACCGGGAATTAAAATACTGTGGGCCTTTTTAATAGCGCAATCGGAAAGTCCGTTCCCGGGTTCGTCGGAAAATTCCCGGGATGCCGGAAACTTCGCCGGATTCCGGCGTATACTGTTCACAGCAACCCAAACTCCTCGGTTACTGTTCTTCCACGATCCAGTTCCACCACCAGCAGACCATCACCGAGCACACCAACACCCAGGCCATACCTGCAACAATTCTCCGATGACCTGTGCACCACCACACTACCGTATCTGCCACCCAGAACACCCCAACCCAAAACCAAAGCAGCCACAACCATGCCATCCCAACCACCACACTTAAATCCACAGAAACCAAAACGCAGAGGAATAACACCAACCCACCAAATCGAATCCATCCACACCCCAAACACACACCCACAAACAACACCGTTAATCCACTTATCGGGTTTGAAAAAAAAATCAAAGCACAAGGAAGAGGAGGGGTTCGTCGGTAGTAACTTACCAACAGTGGCGTCTGTGGCAGCGGCCTCCGAGGCGGCGGATCGGAAGAGAGGAGAGGAGAGATCGGCAACAGTCACGGCGATGACCAGTTGCAGGCGTCGGCAGCCGCGACTGGCAGAGGAGGAGAAGAGATCGGACACAATAGGGTCGAGCTCGTCTTGGGTGGTGGCGGATTGCAGAAGGGAGGGAGAGAGCGACGCGTTCTTTGTCTGCAGCAGCGGCGACGGTGTCGTTCCCTTGGTACACAGATCGGAGGAGAGAGGTAGAGGAGGCGGTTGTTGAGGAAGGAGAAAGAAGAGGTGGTGGCAGCGGCGACGACTTGGGTTGCAGTGGGGGAAGGGAAGATAGAGGGAGCTGAGGCGGCAGCGTAGGGAAGGAGTAGAGGAGGAAAACAGGAAAGGAATAAGGGGAAGGTGGTGTCGGCTGTGAGCAGGAAGGGAGTTGGGGGAGATAGGAAGCAGAGAGGGAGCGTGAGGTATGGGAAAGGGGAAAGGAGATTAAAGGAAAAGAGAACAAAGAAAAAGACAAGGTGGGGAGGAGGAAGAAAAGAAAGGAGGGGTCCGGTGGAAGAAAGTCAGGAGAGAGAAGAAGAAAATGGAAAGAAGAAAACAAGGGAAAAGAAGAAGAAAAGAAAAGGGCTAGGGCCGGCTGAAGGAAAATCCGGGAGAGAGAAAGAAAGATAACCGGGAAAGTGGAAAGGGAAGGCGTGTGTTGTCGGGGCAATAATCGTGCCTACCGACACTTGAAACGTAGTCGTTTTAGACGACGGCTCGGTTGAAGCTCCCCGCAACCTCGTGTGCTAAATCTTTGTTTCAAACCAAATTATAATTTTAGAAATCTCGTTAACAGCAATTAGATTCTTTTACGACTTTCAAAATAATTCCTAAAACACGTTTAGGCATCAAAAATACATTTCTTTTAGTTTTCGATTAATAAATATTTTGGCGAAACGTTAGTGGTAATAATGATATTGATAATACTAATAATAATAACAACAACAATAATAACAATATTTATAATAATAATAATAATAACCAAAATTTTCGTAAGGAAAACGATATGGAAATTTACTCCAAAAGGTTGAATTCTCGATTAACTGCGATAAAATTTTATTCACCACCGTAAAAGTTAAAATAAAACAGTAAAATTATTAGAAATTTTACCCTGGTCGTTACAGATAGACTCATTTGAGAAACAAAACCTCACCAAAAGAGAAAACATTTTGTACGTTATCGTTAGACACAATGGCCAAAAAGAAAAATAATAGTATTCTTGGTAATAGGGAGAAAAATAATACTGCAAAAAAAGAAAAAAACTTATCATTGAACAACAATGAGAACTCATGAGAAGAATAATTGATGTTGGTAGAAAGTGAAGCAAACAAACAAAATAGGAGGCAATACCCCCGAAGAAGCCAAAAACACCAAACATGGCTGAAGAATGTGGCCAAAAAGCGACAAATTAGCTTGTCAGAAAAAAAAAAAACAAAGGCTGAAAAAAACTGGGGGGCTGAAGTCGAAACTGCCAGGTTATGCCGCTTCTGCATGCGCATTGTCAAAATTAGGTCAGATGCACCTTATGCGCTAGTGGCTAGTGGTTCGTGGGCGGAGAGTGGCGACCAACCTCAACCGGGAAATTCACGTTTGAGTTGGTTCCTCCCTCGATAAGGAAGGAAAAAAAACAAACAGTACAGGAGAGAGGAAACCTGAATCTCGGATAAGGCACTTAGCTCCACTATCATGAAGAGATTGGGAAAGAGTCCCTATTTTAATTAATTTTTTGATATATAAAATACACTAGGTATATACTTCTATTTGGACAAAGAAGAAGAAAAATAAATATAGTAACCTATAGATACAAATACTTATGCTCAAAGTTTTACTATTATATTGGTTAACAAAATTATAAGATTTTAAGATTTAGGAATTTTAAACTTTAAGGTTTTAGGATTTCAAATTTTAGAATTTTATAATTTTGGAGATTTAGGATTCAAAACTTTGGAATTTGGGATTTAATATTTTGGAATTTATATTTTAAGGATTTAGGATTTGTGGATTAGATTATTTATATTTAGAATTTAAAATTTATGGTTTATGGTTTAGGATTTTAATGTAACAGCCCGGGTAATTTTTGCATTTTTACCGGTACCGTAAAAAATTTTTACACAGTTATTTATCATTAAAATTAAAATTGGGTAATTAATTTATGGTAACTTGTACATCGGATTCCGAAACCGAGCCCTGTCCCTCGTTCGGGATTTTTCTGCGGATTTTTCGGACCAAAGTTGGAATTTTTCGGGTCCAGGAATCTTCAGAAAAGTCAGGTTTAACCCCGAGTTATCGGACCAGAAATAAAGTCGATGGGGTATAATGGCTATTTTCTAGTCCGGACAGAACCCGCCTCACATGCTGCACAGTATGGAGGCTGCCGCTGCCTTTTCCTGTGGAGCTTGTGAATTGCTTGTGAGACCCGTGCTTTGCCAGTACCTTGCCCGTGCATCATCAGTGTTTGAAAGCCTTCAACTTGTAACACTCTGCTTCCCAGTATCACCATCATCCTCGCCTATGCAAACTTCACCTGCAAACTTTGTAAAAACCTCTGCCTAGAAAACCCAGTGCAACCTGAAACCAGAAAAAAAAAAAAGAAAAAAAAAACACACAACACACCAGACAACCAATCGGAACCTGCCACCTCAGCACCACCATGTCACCGTCACCTTCCTTCCTCTCCTCATCACTGTTCATGGGGAAGTGAACCACGCCGCCGCACAGATCACCACCCCCGCCATCGCCCTCCTCGCAGCGTCGCTGACCGGAAGTCTCCTTCGCCTCCTAATCCCCCCGGCCGACGAGCCACCAGCGGCCACGGACCCGACGGTCGCCTCCTTCCTCTTGCTTGCGACGACCGCCGCAGCTACACCTCGACCGCCACGCCTCGCTCGACCCCGTCTCGCCTTCGCCGTCGCCTTGCGCCGCCCGTGTTGTTGTCAGCCTCGCCCGTCCGTCGCGCTGCCACCTGTATACCCAAGGTGAGCTACAAACCCGCGTTGTAGGCAATCGGGTCGGGGTGACCCATTTTTTTCAACCGGGTGAGGGCTTCGGGTCGCGTCAGCCAAGGCCTTTGACCAGGCTTTGGTTGGGCTTTGACCCCGGTCCAGGCAGACCAGTGCTGGGCCTCACACCTTGGTCTGGGATTGAGCCTGGACTTGAAGGTTTGGGCTGCATGGTTTGGCCTAGTCCGGAAAGTTTATTTTTAAAAAAAGAGAGAAGAATAAAATCTGGAAAAAAAGAAGGAAAATATAATCTGGAATAAGAGAAAAAAATATATAATTCTGGAAAATAATTTTGGGAAATAATATTTTATATATACATATGGCAAGATAGTTATAGCAGGGTAATTAATTTGGAAAATATAATGGAAGTATTTTGGAAAATATATATATGATATATTATATTATGAAAATATTTTGGAAAGTACATATGGAAAATAAATATGGAAAGGGTATTATCAAGGTAATAAATACCGAAATAATAACCGTGTATAAATATAGTATGTTTTGACACATGAAAATTAAATGGTGAATTATGATGATAACGGAAATAACCCGAGGCAGTATCGAGTCGGTTCAATATTTTAATTTTACGGCATACAGTATTAGCATGGCATTTGCATAACATCTTATATGTGCATATTATTTGTTTGATATAGGAGTTGATAACGAGCAGATACCTGAGGAACCGGACTTGGAGTCTGTTGGACAATTCCATAATTGATAATCGGCTAAGGTGAGGATGGATAACCTTTGATATATGCCCGTAATACTGTGTGTATTTTGTTGTTTGATTGAACTGCTGAGATGATTATTGTTGATTGTTTGACTGCTATGATGTTGTTGTTGTTGTTGATAAACTGTGTTATTGGTTTGTGGATATTGTGTTGAGAATAATGTTGAACTGATAACTGTGGATAATTGAGGAAAGGATAATGAGTATTGGAAATAGAATTAGAATTGAATTTGAGATGATGATTTAATTGTCACTTGGAAAGTAGCGGTACGACTAGATGGTTAGAGACTAGTTCTGTGGTGTCATGGCCGGTTTGGTTTGGTTATTGGGGATGTTGATCCCGGATGATTTGGATATTGGGATGTTGATCCCGGATTGGTTGTTATTGGGATGTTGATCCCGGATTGTGTTTTGGCCTGGCATCCGGAATTAGTTAATAACCAGGTACGACCCTAGCTTGTCCAGTGACAGGGGCCCAGAAGAAAAAAATTGGTAATAATAATAAATATTCTTTTGGTCTTGGCTCAGTCATGATTTGGTTGAAACTTTGGGTTGTCCTTGCCTGTATTTACTTCGTAAGTATTATGGTTGCCTGCATATCTCTGTTTATCCATGGTCGGTGAGCACTTCGGACTCACCCCTCGCCTGCGGGGTTTCATCCCGTAGGTTAAGTTGTTTCGTAGTTCAGGTACGACGTTCGATGGCTGCTGCTTCGGGGCGCTTCATTTATGATTTATTATTGAAGAGTTTAAAATTTTCTATTTATGGTTCAAAATTCTAGAGTGTAGGATTTAGGACTTTAAGGATCTAGAATTATAGTTTTAGAAATTAAATTTTTGAATTTTAGGGACCAAGTTAGTATAAAGTTGGGATTCAGGAATGATAATAAATATTTTATAAAATTTTAGGGACCAAAAATTATAAATTTAACTTCCACAAACTTGATGGGAGGACTTATTTAATATAGCATCCCTAAGACATAGGACTGTGTTTTAAGAACTATAGGACTTATTTAAGAATTTTATGAACTATAGGACTTATTTAAGAATTGTGTTAAGTTATAGGACTTGGAGGAAGGTCCCTTTCCTAGTTGTTTCCGCAAACAAATGCAAAAGGAAACACCCAGGTAACAAAAGCAACAAAGCGCAGTCATTTCAGGGCCAAGTTGGTAATTTCAGACAACATTGACAAAATGAGCGAAAGAATCATTAGCTACCCTTGATGCTAATTTTGGGTTTAAACAAACAAAAAGTTGTAAGCAGAGTTACAAGGTTTACGGGAAACATAGATTAAAAAAAAAGGGGCAAACAAAATCTTGGAAATCCGACCACCAAATCTCCGGGTACAGTAAGAAACTGCAGACTTTATGCGGAAAAGTGAGTTCACGCTACTCCCTCTCAATTAAATTTATTTTTTAAAAATAAAAAAAAACTCCTCCTTTAATTAAAACGCCGTCTTATCTATCTATATCATCTTACTTATTATTATTATTCCCACAAAACCACTCGCACCTTCCTGCTCATGTGCATCCCCCTCACCCCCCAAACCCCATCATCGACCGCACGATCAACTCTCCTCTGCACGTGGCGGAATCATGGAGGCCAGGCAGGAAACAAAATGCTGAGCGTGAAGAGAGTTGAAAGTTGAACTAGCAGTTGTAGTAGTAGCTACTACTAGTAGTGGTAAAAAACTAATGGGATCGCATCACTGTTGGGATCTTATAACAGGAGGGGGAGAGAGAGGGGAGCATGCAAATGGTGCACGCTCGGGCTCGTGCTTCTATATAAAAATTTATAAGTAGTACTGATTGGTTTGGTTGTGTTTTCTTAATAATAATTGAGAAAAAGAAAAGAAGAGAGGAAGAAAATTGGGGGTGTTGGGTCATGGGTGTTAGTATGTTTATGGTTTTTGGGTCAAAGTATTGTTTAAATGGCCTACCTTAGTCCATGCACGCGAGCTTCTGGGTGACAACAGGGAGTACGGAGTTTACCTTTTTCAAAAAAGGAAAAGAGGGGATAGCCCCCCGTAGGGGTGGAAGAAAGAGTGAAGTGCTGGATGGATGACACGTACTACTGGTGTGCTTTGTAGGTGTGGGGTCCACTCTCTTGGCAGCGGCTATTGCGGACGCGTAGCCGCCAGTGGTGGCGTGCTTTCTGAGCCCTCCCTCCCTGCCTGGCTGGCCTTTTTTTTTTTTCTTTGCATTTTCTTCTTCTTTTATTTGGGAGGGTAAACTAAATGAAGAGAGGAAGCTATTGCCTATTGCAAACTTTCTGCATTATGGGTTACTGGGTTGGTTCTTTCGTTTTCTTGTAGTACTAGTGATTTGCAGTCTGAACACCTCTTCTTTTTTTACCAAGTACATTACCTTTTCTTTTATTCCCTTTTTCTTTTTTTTCTTTGATAGATTCTGCGTGTGCTATGTGAACCTCTCCCCCCCATTTGGTCTCCCATGACTGGCATGGTTTAGAATATTCCACTCCCCCTTACACATCACAACACATCCGGTCAAGCTTAGCGTCCATATCATGACAGGGTAATTTCAACCAATGTCCATGACCCTTTCTTTATTTTTTTTCTAATATATCAATAATCACACTACATGATTGAATTACAATCACACGAATGCTATGTCTATGTCTATGTCTAGTGGAAATGAATTGTCTCAAGTAAGGAATTAACTACAAACAGAATATAACGTTGCTAGCTAATTGCCTTTTTTTTTAATCTAAATCTCTTTCTTTGTAATGTGGTTGCGCCTAGTTAGACTCGAGTTTAATTACTTGTAGCAGTACAACAACAGATATCATAGGAAATTGTAATGTTGGCATATTTTAAAAAAAAATAAAAAATAAAAGGAAGCATGAAAACAAAGAACAAATATTACGTTCTCACCTACCAAGTCACATAAGTCACCACTACCAGTACCACCACCTGGGTAATTGTAATTGTAATAAATTTAATAAACTACTCAAAAAAGGTAAAATAGTACTAGTAAAAAAAAGAAATAATATGAGAGAAGGGATGGGGTGGGGGTCGTTATCAAATAAATTGCGCGTGGGGGTCAACCTGGGGGAGGGGAGGGGAGGGGAGGGGGAAGTACCAAAAGGTACCACAGCACCCCACCTAGGACATCGCGGCTGGCAGTGTACCCGCGATTTGGCCGTGAATGGATTAGATTCCCATCGATTCCTCAACCACGTGCTTCTCTTCATCGTGATTGCAACCACAGCAGAGTCACAGACACACACACACACAGAGTGAGAATTGAGAAAGAAAGAAATCTCGATGGACATGGTCAAATGGTCAGATCTCAGGCAGGGGCACTTCTTTTACTGTTCTCAAAACGGCGACGTCAAGCAGAAACCTTTTTACCATACCACGTAATACAAAAAAATATTAATCTAAGAAAAAGAAAAAAAATTAAGAATCCTACCGAAGAATACCTGCGCGGCCAGGGCAGGCAGGACTCCATTACGGGTCAAAAATCATAAAAAGAATATTATAAATAACAAACCGGCAGAAAGATGTCATACTATTTCATAAGTACTATACAAATGAAGAAAAATACTCAAGTGTATTTTACGGTGGCACTTTAAGTTCCACATCTTTTAATTTGTTATTGTGTGCTGCTAAATTATATAGCATTCTGTATTATCCAAAATACTATGATTTTGTGGCAATGGCGTGCGTTTTTTTTTTTTTTTACCTTGGAAAAAAAAAAGGAAAAACACTCATTTGCAGTATTGACACTCTTACCAATTAAAAGGACTGCAAACCCCGCATTACCTGGGCTTGGGTTTTTTATCCTACCTTTTTTTGAACAAACCACGAAGTTTCATTAACGTTGCAAAAAGCCTCAGCCAAAACAAACATGTCCGTTAAGACGCTCGAATCTCTAGCCCAATTTGTGTTTCAATACCTTAAACGTCTTAAGTCGCAAATGAAAGGGTAAAGCATATATGCCCATATGATGGGTTTTTTGGGCCAATAACTTGATGGTCCAAGTTGGATTTACCAGCGGAAGACGAAGTCCAACCATAAAGCTGTTAGGTGCCACTAGAACGGGCTTCTCATGTAGGCCCAACGTTCGCGCTCCTTTTGCTTGGTAGTCCACTTCGTTACAATAGCAAGGACACAAATGTAATTTGATTCCCTCCCGCCAATTCCGTTCAAAAAGTATAATACCGTTAGGCTGCACTCTCGCGCGCACGGATAAATTTTCCCGCGGCAGACGACTTGTCATCTGACAACATCTATGTAATTTTGAAGGATATAATTAAGTTTTTTCAAAGATACTAAATCTCTACCGCTAATATGCACCATCTAATCAGAACAAATTTGATATGCATTATTACGTGTTAGTGCAAATAATTAATTTCTTTTTATTTAAATTATTCCTAAGTTCATTCTATATACAAAAATAAACACAAAATGTAGCACTCAAAATTCAATGCACATCAAGCATCAGATATCTCTGTATTTATCTTGTTGATGAGACCGTATCCGTCTCAATCTGTACTATTACTAATATTTTGGAGGGGACCAATTCCTATTTTTCCCCAAAAACTTTAGTTAATTATTGAAGTCTTAAGATTGGTTTAGCCATTCTTTAAATAAAAGTTTTTGAGCTTGAAACTTACATAGGTCCATTCATACTTTGTACTTTCTAATTCAACGAGGATGAAGTGTAAAGATTCAAACACGCCATCATTTGGTCACAATGGCTCCACCATCATGGCAAGTGACTATTTCAATCAAAAGTTTAAACTAATAATTGAGGCCTCAAAACTAGTTTTGGTCCTTATTGCTTTAACATTTCCACTACTTGTTTTTATCTGAGTAATCGATTTCAACTATTGTTTTCCAATAATAAAAGTAATGTTTATTTATGTAAGCTAAGATTAAATTGTGTTTATGTTAATTTGGCGAGTTATAACATTGGCTTATGCAGACGATTTGTGAACTAGAAGTGAGCCAATCATCAAATCCTTCATTCATTCAATATAATTTAGATTAATAGTTATTTTAAAATAGAATATTTGGACTAAAAGAAATAAATTCCATCAATTGATTATTATCTTGATTTAAAATATTACATACATCAAGTCATTGATATCCAAAAGATTATGTTATGTTAAAAAAGAATTTGCCCCACTAAATTAATACAAACAGCCAGGCCTCTACAAGTAGCCGGTCACCTTGCCAGGCTATAGGAGCAGATCTAGATTGGACTAAGCTCTGAGCTTTGAGAATCTCATCATAAGGTTGCCTGAGCAGCCGGGGACCTTTCATTAGTTATTAGTTATCACTCTTATTTGCCTAATTAAGGATCCCTTTTCCTCTCCTTGAACATTAACTTGGTTCTAGCTTATTTTCTGTCAAATGTCAAATTACTGTAATTAATTTACTTCTGTCACGTGAAAACTGAAATGGTAATTGACCAAAAAGAAGAAAAAAAAAAAAGAAATGGTTGAGCCATCTATTTTGTTGCTTTTGTAGCTTTCTTCTTTGAACCAACGACACAGCTAAGTGCTTGGTCAAAAATTTCCTCATGGTGGCACTGACAATATAGTCCTTGATAGGTTTTGCTAGCTTTCACCCACCATCTGGTTTCTGCAGTTATTTGCTTTAATTAGTTCTCTGGAATTGAAACCAAACCTTTATGTCATCATGTGGGAAAAATAAAGAGGGGAATTTTTGTGACATAGTACCAACCTTTTCGCAGGAGTAGCAGTTTCCTATTTATTCAACAATTAAGCTGACCATTCTGAAAAAATTTTTTGGTTTCCAGGCATGGGTGTTTTATAATTTCGAGGCTCATGTCTTCTGTTTCATTTATTTGTCCATCCCTCGTACAATTAACCATGGTGCCCCATTACTCTGATGCAGTGTTGTTAATTGAAACTTGCCATACTTAAGAAGACCACTATCTAAAAGCAGCAGGAATATTTCATGCCAGGACAAAGGAGCATTTAACAAATTATTGGGCTTTGGCTCCACATGTTTTCTTACCTTCTCCTGGTAAATGACATTTTTTTAACAAATTATCCCAAGCAAGCTGAGAATAGAGATAATTAATAATATAAAGGAAAATAAGCCAAGCAGTTTTATTAATTTTTATAGAGCAAAAAGAAGAAGGAAACTTGTTTCATTTTCATCAATGGGGAAGATCCTGAATGTCCATGTGATGAAGAGTTGATTTTCAGCTTCTCTAAAATATCCGGATGTCAGGAATAATCCACATAGTCCCTTTATTAGTTGGTGTGGTCCCACGTGTGACCCAATTTTTGGCTTATATGCATTGCAATGCAAGCAGAAAACTTTTCATTGCCTCTTTGATTAGGAGATCATCATTGCTCAGTATTTTATTAAACTAATCTCAGGCTTTCCACTTTCTCTTATATACTGTGCTACGGCTTTAGTTTGCATTAGATTAGATTATGGTATACTACTAATTAAGAAGTAACTCTTGTTAATAACATCATCATTTCAATTATGCTTTCCAAAAGACATTTCTGTAAATGCATTTTTTACACCCAAAAATAAAATCCCCTGGTCCAACCAGACAGGTAGTCAAACGATACGGGTGGTCACTGGTAGCAGGCCAGATTATAAATGATTTTCTTTTGAGAAATGCCAGTGTACGATCAGTTCAGTGACAGTAATCAAATGCACCAAAAAGAAAAAGAAAATTTCAATATTACATATGTACCCTTTGCTGAATTAATTATATAGAAGATATGCACTTGAAACTGTGTGTAAAAACAAAAAAGATAAACAAACTGGAAAATAATGTTCAGTCGAAACTTTCCAGCAAATATATCTGATTTCAATGTGTTTCCTCTCTCCTCTCACATTTTGGCATTTTCCTTTTAACCAAGGAACCAACACCAAATCCTACAACAAACTTTATCTCACAAACAAAAATAACTCTTTTTTTTTAACCCATGACTTCCTTCTCACTATGTCTTGTCCGTAGCTGTTAAGAACACTAAAATATTTAACAGCAATATCTGCTCTGCTCTTCCATGCCAAGTGCATGAAACACACTTTGATCCCATTCTACCTCCATCCTCCAGCCATGACCCAACTTATTAAAGTTTTTATACGTCTAATATATTTTTTTCTTTTTTTTTTTCTTTTTCTTGTTTCCCTTCCATGCGGGCCCTGTGGTTGATCATTTCAGTAGTATATCTCTTTGGCAACACCCAAGAGACACGCCAAACCTCCAATGTAACAAAAATCATACAGATTCTGTGGAAAAATCCTAAGCTTCCATTGAGTTCATAGCTACACTTCGCAGGGTCTGCCAAGCTTCCTCCTTTTGGTATCTGGGGTGCTTTGAGAAGAATTTGTACATGACCCAGCAGTTGTGTCATCACTTCTGTAGCTCAAGCATGCTGCATCCAACACCCCAATTGGACTTCGAGGCACAGATAGGAGTGAAGCACTTGCACCCTTAACAGACCCACCAATCAACGACAGATCATGAATTAGATGGACACATTTCATCACTCTCTCCTGCAAAAATAAAATTGCAAAACAATTGATAAAAAAATCTGTCAGTTGTGTTCATGCTACTAACATGACTCAATTCATCACATGTCAAGGTAATCAAACCAGAAATGATATAAGCAATATCAAAACCCATCATTTAAGTCGCCTTTATTTGCTGTGGACCACTGAAACTATACCTTTTGTACATATTGAGTGAGAGCAGAAATTGCTTGCTCAGCATTCACTGCTTTGCTTTCACCCATAACAGCTATTGCCACTGCTGCTGCAATCTCTGAAGGCCTAAATTCCAAGAAGTCAATCCCTGCATTGAATTCCCACCCACCCAAACATCAGACACTCAAAGATCTCTATCCTAACTGTTACAACTGCAGAAAGGAATTATTGTGCTAGATAGTACATTTGCCAATGTTTGTATGAGAGAGAGGACCTTTAATGGTGCTTAATATCAGATGGACAGATTGCAAGATTAAAGGCCTGGGTGGGGTTTGGCCATTGTTGATCTTGTTAAGGAAATGGTCTATGAAGGAAAAAGGCGTAATCGATTGCATTCTCCAACTCAATGTGCTCAGTACTAGAAGCTCCATCCTTTGTATAGTTCTCGCTTCAAATACAAATTTCGAGTCACCTACCTGTTAGCACCATGGCCATTAAACTATTATATTAAAGATGATACTCAATAGATAATTAATGTGAACTAAAAATGCTAATGCTAACCTGTAGATCGAGAGATAATGGAACTTCTGGCTCTTCCATTTTAGCCGCTAGAGATAAACAAGCCACAGCCAACAACTGCATCATCCAAGCCTTACCCTTCTGTGGATCACATACAACAACACTAAATCAAATGCGCTCAAAATGGTAGTTCATGTAACCGCAACATATGCATTTAGTTAGTATTCAACTTACGGGTAATTCATAGGAAGAAAGAAATCTATCCAAGTAATTTATTGAGAGATACGCGCAGAGAGGTCCAAAGCCAAAATGAGCATGAACCTGTAATACCAAAAATGTTAGCGTTGATCACCAACCAATGAAGGGAAAAAGCAACTTATATTTAGATTGAAGCATTATACTAACCAAACGAAAAGAAACAAAAACAGACAAATGCGCACGCACAAAGTAGTTCATACAACAGAGAAAAAAGAAAAGAACATAAAGAGATGTAATTAAACGAATAGGCATCGGCCCTGAAAAGGGGAACAAAATGGGAACCCACCAAACCCATTTCCATTAAGCAAAACGTGAAAAGGAATATCCGACAAAAAGAACCTAAATTACAATCTCATTACGTCAAATGACTGAAAGTAATCCATAAGACGAAATATATCAAACAGGGACACAAAAGGACTTGATGGCAAATCAAAAGCAGAGCGATTCCAGCAACCCATCTCAATAAAGCCATCAAGATCGATAGAAATTAGACTTCTATCAAGTAAATTCGGCAATCCTATCCATCATCTGATCACACTTGCTATATTAGAATCTCAATTTCTGGAGACATTAATCAAACAATTAAATGATAAAGCAAAGAAACAAGAAGAAAGCACAAACAGAACAAGTCCTTGTATCAATAATCATTTAAAAGGGAAGAATGAGAACAAGAAGTCGAGAAGCAGACAGAAAAACAGTGAAGAACCCACCTTTCCAATCCAATCGGCAGCCTCTTTTCTATCTCCCAAGTCCAAGTCCCCAGTTCTGAGCCTCTGCAGGTAATCTGTACTTGGTAAATGGCGGCTCTCTTTTTCAATCATCAAAGCCAAACACTCCTCACTAGGCGCTGTCAACAACCCACCATCACCACCATCAAAGCCTCTGTCTTGACAACGGATTCGATGATCCCTATGGTGCCACGCGGCCTCAAACTCTTCCACCACGGCCCCAGAACATTCGTTATCATCGAAAATGCTCTCATTGTCCTCTGCGCAGAGAAGGCTTGAGGCCGCACAGTCAAAACTTGGTGCCATTGATAATTCTTTTAATTAATGAAACCTCACCGCAAACAGAATAATACCCTCTATCACTACAGTATATATCTACCAGCAACAGAACATTAACCAAGAGATGGTAACCAAAGAGTGGATCTTTCCTGTGTTCTATGTATTGAACCTCTTAGAAGTTTTGGACAAAGAACAGGTTTTTAGATATGTGTGTATCAAAGAATCAAAGGAACAAAGAATGGTCTTTTATCAAATATAGAAAAGAACAAAAAAACTATATAGACTGAAGCAAGCACTACTCTCTTATCTTTAAAGCTGTTTCTATCCTATCACAAACGCAGATTAACTCACTCTCTCTCGTTCGTTCGTTCAAAGATGTGGTGGCTGAAAAGACTGCTTCAGGCAGAGGGGTTTATGAAGCCAAATGAGTGCCTCTTTTTAGGGCTAAAGGCAGAGAGAGAAGAGAAGAGAGAGGGAGAGAGTGAGTGAGTGAGTAAGCGAGTAAGAGAGAGAGGGCAATAAAGGCATGAGAATCACGGACACAGAGAGTGGTGATTGCAAAATAGACACAACCAGAAGGGCAATTACAGGATTTAGTCAAGAGTAAGGGCTAGCAAGAGAAAAAAAAGTGTTGTCTGTAAGGCTTTTTGTCTTAACTCCTAAACACCCACTACGTGAAAACTAAGGCTGTTTACGTTTTTCTGCCTTTCACCCTCTTTACACACACGACCGCATAAAACTGTAAACTTGTAAGTACTATAGTAATTGTATATTAAGGGAATATTGTGGATGGTTTCCTTTAAACTTAAATAGTTTATATAAATGTAATGCACGGAACGTTGTGGCCTCTCAGACAAGTCGTTTCACTTTCACTTTGTGTTCTTTTGGGTTGATGAAGGGCTCGTTTCGCTTTTGATTCTATTGCATGAGATGAGACTGAGATCCACTGATCCAAGTACATTGACACAAACACTTGAGCTGTAGACCAATTTTCCTCCTATATTTCTTGCTAAGAATGGATTGAATCAATTACGCTAGAACAGGAATCACGTGTCGATTTTGGTTCGGGCACAAGACAATGTGCAGATAGTAGGCCAACTTCCTTAAATAATCACGATTTCATTTATATTACCATTAAATAGCCATAATTAGTGTCGAAATCTCAGGGGGGTAATTACTACACACACTCGCCGAAACAGGGAAGAGGAATGAGATGCTTATGGTTGGGGGAGTGATTATTGGTATGGAAGATGGGAGGATAATTTTGTAAATGGGCATCGATGTGGGCGACCAATGGGCAGTAACTTTGTCTTTTCCTCCCCACGCTGACACTTGTCCTCTGAGTCACTGCAAAAAATCCGTTTCTTTTGCAGAAATTACAACTAGGACTGTACTTTTTGGAAAATATTTTGTCATTTCTGCTAGTACATAAATAAAGTCTTATTTTTTGTTCGAGGGAAAAAAAACGTATTCCATAATTTTGAACCACCCTATATTAGCACGAGATTGTCCCAAAAACACACCAGGAGAAAAAAAAAAAAAAACTTCTTTCAAGAAGTAAAATTCTCATTTATTTGTGCGATAAGATGCATAAAGAATTTTGAACCGTTGACCAAATCCAAGGGTTGTAAATGACTGCAACAGTGAGTTGGTTGATGTTGAAAGAATCCTACTCTTGAAAGGCCCTTTACCGATATTGCGACAATTAAATCTGTTTGCCTAAATTGTGGACTTGATTTGCTAATGTTTTTTGTCAAACTTTCCATTGGTATCACCTTTCGGATGGGAGAAGTAAATTTGCAAGCTGTAAAGGTATTTTGACAATTAGTCGCATCCATTATTTCTTTGATAGAAACCAACTTTTCAATACATAGAAGCACAGCTCTAAGAATAATAGAAAATATGATTTTTCACCAGTAATTTATGAATTTTGTACAAATTATATTTTTAAAATCAGTATAAAAGATATAGAAGCGGGTAAATGCCTAGATGGCCATAGCAAAGATTATGGAGGAAGTAAAAGTAAAACATGGCCAATACAAGAGTTGTAACTTGTTTGTCCTCACCTCGTTTGATTAATTTGTAATTTCTATTTGTATATTTTTTACTGCTCATATATTAATGTGTGGTTGCTCATAGACTAGTGCTAGTGCCACTAGAGTTTTCTGTCAATCGACATTATAAATATACTAAACCTAATTTTGTATGAAAATTTTCACGGAATTGTCCAGGTGTACTTTATATGGTCACTACACATGATAAAGACTAATAAGTCGTAATCATAATATTTTTTTAACAAATATTAGTTTTTTTATAATACCTAATAGGTCTTAATTAATCATGACGCTACTTGTTTATCAATATGAGATATTTGGACTCGGACGTTAAAAATCTACTACGCTGCTTAATCTATTTCCGCATGTGTACACCATTCTTTGTCTTCTGCTAATTCGCATTGATCATTCTGTTTTTAAAAAAAAAATTGCATTAATCATCTTTATATAATTTGAAAGAAACATGGGCATATATTGATTTTTAATACCGTAATACAAAACAAGAAACCCTCAAATCCCAGACCCTTGGGTTTCATTTCATCCCAACAAGATGCCATTACACTACAACTACAAGTAGTATTGGCTTGATGGATGATTTTTGCATTTGCTTAAATTCATGTAGTCAATTAAGACGAAAGGAAGAAAAAAAAAAAAAAGACTCAATGCTCTTGGAGAAAATTATGTGATCTTTAGAAACCTCATATCATCATCTTAAAGGTGTCCTATTTGTGAACTTTCGATTCTTTGGCAATGCTGCTATAAAACAATCAGGAAGAACAAACTGTTATTGTCAATTATCATCGTGGCAATGCCAAACTATGCCTTCTATGTTGTGATCGAAAATAGTATAGCATAATAATCGCAGGAATGAAACTGGACAGCTCGTCTAAAACATATTTACTGTGGGTCTAATGAACATTTTCTGGGTGACAGCTTTTCTTCTTCCTCTCTTTTCCTTTTTTTTTTTCCTTTCTAAAGAGTTTTCACTTTTTACAATTAATCTCTTAGAGCGTGTATTAAGAAAGAGCAGAGCATGATCGTCTTATTTTTCTTAACAGAACATTTTTTTTACATTTAGATAAAGTTCTTAAATCATAAATATATAGTATGAGAACTTCTTAAGAATGCGAACTTAATATAGGGAAGTGTCTAATTTACTCAATCTTATTAACCTCCTAATTCCACGACTAGAAGTATATATATATATATATATATATATATATATATATATATATATATATATATATATATATATATATATATATATATATATATATATATANAACCCATCTTTAATACAATTTGTTTTGATTGTCAACTTATGTCTCGAAATCAAGGGTGAATAGTTTCAAAGTTCTCAAACAACAAGGTAAGCCTTAGATTAGATCTAACATAAATTTAACTAGTCAATGCGCATTTTTAAATTCGTCTCCATTCTTATTTACTATTTTTTTTTGTGAAATTCGCACGGAGTAATCCTATACTTCTGGCATGCTGTCCCAAAATCTATATCTAACTCCAAACCCACTTGTTTTCTTAATTAAGAAGAGTGCGCAAACTTGATCACCGTATCTTCCAAATTTTTGCACTTGTAAGGATGATCTTGAATTGCAAACAATGCATTCTATCTATCCTAAAATGAACCTTTTTGTCGGATCATATAGTTTTGTCAACCCAAAATAGACAATTAAAATCAGTTTATGTTGGATGTGTACGCCAAGTAGGATAAACATTTGCCGGCAAAAATTGCAAGTTATTCTACTCCTATAAGCTTTTTCCCTTAGCTGATTGTTTTATGTAGGGAAAGGCATCTCAAAAATCTCTAGGATAAGTCTCATAACAAGAACAGTAGGGTTTGAGTTTAATTTAGGGATGCTTTTCCATTGCAATGCCACATGGCGTTTCTTGAACCCGGATTGCTCAATTCCGCTGACCATAAAAGCAAGGATCGAAATGATGAAATTAGAAAATCTTCTCAAAATCATCCAAAATCTATGATGCGGAAATTAAAGTGTAGTCTTTTTAGTGACCAAAGAATCACAAAAAGAGGTGTCCTTTTGCTTCTTTTTTTTTTCACTTTTAGGAGCGTCCTCTTTTGGATTTGTAAATGTAAAATCTGAAAGTACAAAATATTTTTTCCATAAGATTCAGTAATGACTGCACATTTGCATATCAAAGTACCGGTTCTGGTCCGCTGGAAGCTAGTTTAGTAAGAGGTTACTATTAGGTTTTACTACCAGTAGTGATTATGGCATGGCGGGTAGATTTCTTCAGGCTTCCACAGATGTCATAATTTAACTCGGGAATGCTGCAAAAACTATTGGAGCCCTTGATATTTCAGGTCAAGTTTAACTTTAATCCGGGTCAGGCAAACATATTTGGTCCATTGGTTTCATTTCATTAGCTAGATGCCCCTCGTCTAGGTGTTTATCAGTTGAATCCTTCGTTTACCATTTTGATCCGTTGTAGCGCGAAAAAAATTTTGGAGTCAAAATTGATGCTGCTTATGAGCTTGGTCTTTAAAATTTGCCTTTCTTCTTGACTCAATAGCTCTTTTTCTCTAGGTCTACTAATTATAGCTAGGTCTCATTTCCTACTATTCAAAGTTAGTCACATACAAGAGTGAGGGTGAATCTTGATTGATGTTGAATGGTTATTATTATAGTTTCTTTTTTTTTTGAACGGTATATTATAGTTTCTTTTATTACTACTACAATTGACCAAAGTATATGTGGAAAAATTTATGCTCAGTCCTTAAATTGTGCTTTGTTCTTGACTCGAGTAGCTCCTTTCTCTTGGTACTAATTTTCCTTCTTATTTATTCTGATGTTAATTGGTGACTTTGGGAGTAAGGGTATGTCTTCATTGATCTAAAATATGTTCATTAATGTGACCGCGAAAACTTGCATACAATGGACTATGCATTAATATTACTACAACTTTACAAACTCAAGACAATGGGTTAATCAAGTGCAGAAAACCCCACATATTAATGCTGGTGACAATCCCTACGACTCTGGTAAAATGTGCAAGAAACAGTCCCCGGCCACAACAAAACACGACATCTCTTTTTTCTGAGGAATAATTAGCAAATTAAACGGTAATTTTTTTTTTTTTATAGAATCGAAGTTTAACCTTGGATGCTTTGTTCTTGCATTCATGGGCATCAGGGCATGTGCTGAAAAAATGGGTTTCCAAAGAGACTTTATGAGACACAAATTTCTAACCCTTTTTCCTTATTCCTGCTTTGAAATGCTCCTTTTCCTTCTTCGCTTTGAATTTTACCTTTTTCTGATTTTGTTTTTCCACTTTTGCAGTTTTCACTCTCTGATAAAATTCCCTCAAGTTTTTTTTTAAAAAAAAATTGAGAAACTTTCTCCATATGGCCGGTGTCAGTAGTGATGCTAATTTCGAAGACTATATTCCATTTTTTAGTAAGAGCTGAGAAGCACGAGCAAGGCCCCTCCCCTCCTCCTCTCACCCCCCTCTCTTAATTAGACTTTTATCATTTTTTTGGTCTAAAGAGTAAAGACAGTCTTCCTGGCGTTTGAGATCCGAGCTTAACAGAGTGGCATTCACATTTCACACCCACCACACCCCCATTTTTTTAACCTATCCCATTGGTTTTATGCTCCTTTTTTTACTGCTACAAACCCAATGTTAAGTCATGTGTTAGGCATATGATGACCAGTCCTAATCCAATATTCTGCATTTGACTGAATCTCGTTCTTACATATCCATCCATCCACACACACTGCAAAAAGATTAATGGAACACACAGCCTTACTACCCAATTTTACGCTACCATTTATACATATTACAACTTGCAATGCATAAAGCAATCTAACTTGTTTAGTTTCTCATGTTCCCGCTCAGAAAACATCAACATATATATCACTTGGTTAAATTTTTCGCTGCAATTGCTTACAGAAACTGATCAGCTACGCCCTGTAACAATAAACTCAATGAAATATCATTGATTGCTTTTTTTTTTTTCAATAATTAAAAACAATTTCTTTATTTCTATACATCTTGACAAGCGATTTGACCATTAACATCCATCACGTATTATGATCTGATGTTTTTAAAATAGTAGCCCATGCTTGCTAGTTGCTACAAAATCTGTCCAGTTTTGTGGAGTATTATATTGAACCCAAGTCAGAAGGGTAATCCAATATGGTGTTTGTGATTTTGGCGTGGATATACCTCCAAATACTAGCCAATTATTCTATTGGACAGCAGCATTAACTAATCCTTCAGAGATCGGCAAGTCCAAATTCCGGAATGTACACTCAATTCATTGGCCAACGCTACTGTACTTCCAGTCATGCACTCACTTTAATCTAATACTATTTTGTTGACTTAAAAAACTTAACCAAATCCCTTAGACCGACTTAAAAAAGAACTAAACCTAAGTCCTTGAGATACACCACGTCAATATTTGAACACCCCTTCAATTCTTTAACATCACGAAACAGTTTACCTTACACCCATTTAAAAAAGAAAACCCTACACAGAGTTTTAATTAAAGGCCATTTTGAAAAATACTATGTACCCAATTGAAGAATGTGCAAAGGAGACTCTTAATTTGAACTTGGTATTTGTTTTGGTATTTCCAGGCATGTGCAACAACCTCCAACACCGTGGTCCGCCATCAAAAGCATCCAGAACATCCGCCGTATCTCCTGTGTCTCCAGTCTCCATTGTTAAACACTTCAATAGTTGAATTAATTAAAAACTGCTACCCGTGGAAAAAGAAATTTGTAAAATTCCAGGTGGACTGATATGGGTCCACACGTCACCGTCTTTATGGTGCTTAGTGTTAGTAATTTAATTCATGGTGTCCATTATTTTTTTGTCCCCCCCATGCAGTGATTAACATTAATATTGTTATTAAGTATTATGCTATCTTTAATCAAGTTTGAGCTGGCGAGAGTCACCTGTCTTGGCTTAAGCTATGTCTTTATCAAAGTTCACAATGTGTCATAGAAAACCCATTTTGGTTATACTTTTAGGGATTCTACAGTCTAGAGCTAGGACCATATGTTTGGCAAGAAGGGAGTAAAGAGGGAAGCACCTCTCTGTACTCTAATAGCTACTCCAATATATACCTGGTCGCTCTTGTCTTCATTTGGCTTAATAAATTGTTAACGCAAACTCATGATTTATATTGGTCAACCTCACAGATTAACGACCACCTAGCCTTGATGTTCAATGCAAAACACCAATTAGGAAAACGCCACAGCTAGCAATTCTCTAGATCAATTGGACCAATTAACGGAATACATAGGATTCGAATTCCTAACAACAACAATATGCATATCCCTCTAGCTCCATAAGCTTGCCTTGGCTTGTTTTGTCCTCTCTCTAACAAGTTCCTAGTTTTGTCGAAATGCATGTCTAAATTAGCTTCGTTTGCTTCTCTTGTTTGGGAGGAGTCACTTCATTTACAACGATCCATATATATAGATACTGCAACTGGGGTCTTAATTTTGATAAATTTATTGGATGGAAATTGTCAAGGAGTAATTAAGGAAGCGACAATTCTCTTGAGGATTCATCTCTTAGCAAGGATGGTGATTGATTCATATAAAAATATTCACGTGGCTAAGGATACATCCAAAACGTTTATCTATCTCGAGCCTTTTCCCAGTTTTTTGGTAAGATGATACTGGATCGTGGGGATTACTGATTAGTTTCCCCTATCACTGTTATTGTTATTTCTCCAGTTCCACTAGTAGCTTTATCAGTTGGGCCAAGTTGCATCGAGTTGAGTTAGAGAACAGTTTGGATATACTTGTCCTTTTTTGGTCGGCCTATCGTGCAAAACAGCATAGGAACACACCACAACCAAATGTATACTTACATTCTCAGGCTTGGGCCTTGTACAAGTAAAACTGTGCACCAGCAACTTCTTCACAAACCACTGCACAAAAACGCAACAAGTCTAGCCCACACCCCTTCCTCACCCACAGTTCAATGGCAATAGTGTTTTCTTGCACGAAGGGGCCGTTGGTTCATTACTTTCCAACACTCTTCTAAATCCTCAAGTTGACAAAACTACATCATTCATTGTAACAACTAACAACACATTCCTTTCTTAGAATCAAAGCTTATTTATTATGTTAAATAAATATAAAGGCAAAAACCTCAAATTTTCCTTATACACACCTTGCATTATTTTACCTCTTGGATTTTAATTTGGGTTGATTGAATGTCTATGTTTGTAAAATTAGCCTATATTTATAAAATTAAATCAATTCGCCTACTGATCCAAATTGTAGTCAAAATTAAATCTAAGTAATATGGATTTAGTAGATGACGTGTTATACAAAAGCTTGAAAAGAGTTAGAATTGCACACACAAATGAATTAAATGATGTGGGTGTTTGCTAAATTGAGCAGCGATCGAACAGCTATGTTTCACATTCTTAGACCAGCCTGTCTGGAATGCATCAAACCTGTACCAAAAATAACTCATCCTACGGGATGAAAGCCCGCAGGTGAGGGGTGAGTCCGAAGTGCTCACCGACGAAGGAAAGACATTCAATATGCAACTATAATTACTCAAGTCAAAAACAGTAATAACCGCCAAACCAAAAGACAAGACCCAAACCGGTCCAAGACCAAAAAGACTCAATAAAATCCAATTATCCAATTTTATCTTTCCGGGCCTCGTCACAGATAAGCTAGCGGTCAGACCTGGTTATCAACGCATTCCGGGTGCCAGACCAAATCCAGAGAACCCAGGGATCGACATCCCAAAAATACGAACCCAGGGATAGACATCCCAAAAATAATCACGGGATAGACATCCCAAGCATAGACATGCTTATCATAAGAACCCAGGTCAAGGCCACCACAAAACAGTCTTAAACCATCGAGTCGTACCACTACTTACCACGTGACAATTATATAACCGTCATTAAAATCAAATCACAGGGATCGACATCCCTAACCAAAATACCAAGGATCGACATCCTTGTCTCAATTTATTAATTAATCCATTATACTTATTCCAAAAGACACAGGAAATCAACACGGGCATAAACATCCCAAAAATACCAAAACCAAATACTGGGATAAACATCCCGACAACAATCACACAAATGTAGCAACCAACAGTGCAATAATCAACAAACACGATATACCGAGTAATACAGGCACATATTGAAGGAAATCCATCCTCACCTTGGCTGATTACTCAACTCCGGAAACAATGACCGGTCCGACGCCGGCTCCTTGGGAAACTGCCCGATATCCCAACCTATACCACAAAGCAATGTATACACATAAATGCACATAATCGGTATACTATGATGCCCAAACTGCGAAATAACCCATCCCGATTACTTATCTTTTATTATTATTTTTTTACCGAAAATATTTTACCGTACGTATATCCGAATATAATTTCGGTACCATACTTTAATTAAAACTCTTTAAAATATTTTCATAAATTAATTATAATTCCCAAAATATAATCACCATAATTTTTCCAGAAAAATAATAACCTATTTATAATTTTCAGAAAATATTTATATAGTATTTATCTTTTTTCTATATATAATAATATTTTCCAACACAAAATTATAATTACCCTTAATTTACAAAGCACATATATATATATATTCCTCAACCATAATTTTTCAGGCAAAATAATATATATATATATATATAATTCCCAGAAATTAATTTCATGATATATATATATTTTCCAATTAATAATAGTTTTTCCAAATATAATTTAATTATTTACCCATGTATATATATTTATATTATCCTCAAAATACCAGAATTAAATTGAACATATTTTTATAAAAATAATTATATAATTTCTTTTGAAAATTAAATACCAGAATAATTATATAAACAGATTATATATATATATATATAAAATAAAAAAATAAAACAAATCCAACCGGCAACCCAGACCCAGGGAGGCGCGACCCGGCCGCGACCCGCCCAGAGGAATCGGATCCTTACCTTGAGATCGGCGGCGGCGGCGCGATGCAGCGCGAGGACGGGGTCACGAGGCGGCGACGCTGGAACGACAGGAGGAAAGGCGCGACAGCGACGGCAGAAGGCGGGAGGCGCGAGGGAGACGGATCCGCGGGTTTCGCCGTGGGCCAACGGCTCTAGCGGGTGCGTCCGGCGGCGGGAAGCGATGGGGAAGGCGGCGTCGAGGTCGCGTCGGCTCGGGCTTCCTGCTGGTGGTGGCGGTGAGGCTCGAAACGGTGCCGAACGGCTCCGCTTGAACAGTGGCGGGCAACCTGGGGGTGACGGTGAACAGTAACTCCTCCTTCCCTTTTTTTATTTCTTTCTATTTTCTTTTCTTTTCTTTTCTTTTTCTTTCATTTTCTTTTCTTTTTCCTATTTTCTGATTGGTTTTTTTCTTTTTTGTTTCTTTTTCTGTTTTTCTTTTTCTTTTTTTTTTCCCTTTTTCTCTCTTTTTTTCTTTTCTCTCTTTTTTTTTCTCTTCTATTTTTCTCTCCCTCTCTCTTTTTTTTTTTCTTTCTTCTTCTTTCTTTTCTCTTCCTGCTTCCTTCTTTTTATAAACGGAAAAATTACTGTTACACTGTACGTCTTGTGATTTCTCAATAATGCAGCCTGTCTGCATTATAGAGCGAGTCCGGTCCGGACCAGAAAATAACTGATACCCCCTTAGTTATTTTCCGGTGTGATTTTTCTGAGAATTCCGGGTCCCGAAAAATACCAACTTAGGCCCGAAAAATCCACGGAAAAATCACGAGCACGGGAAAACTCTCGGTTTCGAAAAACGACGCCCGATTTACCTTGAATTAATTAACCAAGGAGCAACAACATCCAAGTCAACATCAACAACGACCCCAACAGCTTCAGGGTCAACGTCGTTCCAAGGCGATAAATGTATTTTTATTTTTATAAAATATCAATGTAATATTTCTCTTTGTAATCAAAATAATAGTATTAATAATATTTATATTTCCGCTTACTTATGGCATCATTTACCTCTTATGTGTATGTTCTGCGACAGCTGGCGTTCCTTGACTGGATCCATAATGCACTAACTAAAATGATATAAAATAATAAACAAATGGAGCAAACTATGCAAACAAGACAACAAACACACAAAGACTGCCCAACAAGACCTAATGCCCGCTCCTCTACCAAAATGAAACGCCCCGACCCGTATTTACCGTACACAGTAAACACGTGCCGGAACTGTGACAACCCAACCCAACAAAGCCCAGCATACAGTGTATACAATAGATATCCGGGCTCAACAGCCCAACATAAAAACAACAACAATAACTCATCTGGCCCAATGACCCAATAATAGTAAAAACAATGCACAGCAGAAGACTTTAATATCTCACAAACACTGTATGCGACACTGATGCAAACTATGGATCCGAGCCCCGTCCAAGGGATAACGCCGCAGCCTGTCTGGAATGCATCAAACCTGTACCAAAAATAACTCATCCTACGGGATGAAAGCCCACAGGTGAGGGGTGAGTCCGAAGTGCTCACCGACGAAGGAAAGACAATCAATATGCAACTATAATTACTCAAGTCAAAAACAGTAATAACCGCCAAACCAAAAGACAAGACCCAACCGGTCCAAGACCAAAAAGACTCAATAAAATCCAATTATCCAATTTTATCTTTCCGGGCCCCGTCACGGATAAGCTAGCAGTCAGACCTGGTTATCAACACATTCCGGGTGCCAGACCAAATCCAGAGAACCCAGGGATCGACATCCCAAAAATACGAACCCAGGGATAGACATCCCAAAAATAATCACGGGATAGACATCCCAAGCATAGACATGCTTATCATAAGAACCCAGGTCAAGGCCACCACAAAACAGTCTTAAACCATCGAGTCGTACCACTACTTACCACGTGACAATTATATAACCGTCATTAAAATCAAATCACAGGGATCGACATCCCTAACCAAAATACCAAGGATCGATATCCTTGTCTCAATTTATTAATTAATCCATTATACTTATTCCAAAAGACACAGGAAATCAACACGGGCATAAACATCCCAAAAATACCAAAACCAAATACTGGAATAAACATCCCGACAACAATCACACAAATGTAGCAACCAACAGTGCAATAATCAACAAACACGATATACCGAGTAATACAGGCACATATTGAAGGAAATCCATCCTCACCTTGGCCGATTACTCAACTCCGGAAACAATGACCGGTACGACGCCGGCTCCTGGGAAACTGCCCGATATCCGAACCTTTACCACAAAGCAATGTATACACATAAATGCACGTAATCGGTATACTATGATGCCCAAACTGCGAAATAACCCATCCCGATTACTTATCTTTTATTATTATTTTTTTACCGAAAATATTTTATCGTACGTATATCCGAATATAATTTCGGTACCATACTTTAATTAAAACTCTTTAAAATATTTTCATAAATTAATTATAATTCCCAAAATATAATCACCATAATTTTCCAGAAAAATTGTAACAGCCCGGGTTAAAATTTGAATTTTTACCGGACTGTAAAAGTCTATTTACCGTGATTTACTGTTGAATTAATCTTGGGTAATTAATTCAAGGTAAATTGGGAGTCGTTTTTCGAAACCGAGTGTTTTCCCGCGCTCGTGATTTTCCCGTGAATTTTTCGGAACTAAGTTGGTATTTTTCGGGTTTCGGAATTTCCCGATAAATCACACCGAAAAATAACTAAGGAGGTATCAGTTATTTTCTAGTCCGGATCGGATTCGCCCGTAATGGAGACGAATCGTATTATTGAAAATTCACAAGCCTAATAGTAAAAAAAAACACAGTTTATAAAAAGGAAGGAACCGGTGGAGAAGGAGAGGAAGAGAGGAAGAGAGGAGAAGAAAAAAAAAAAGAGAGAAAAAGAAAAGGAGAGGAAAAAGAAAAAGAGAGAAAAAGGAAAAAAAAAGAAAAGAAAAAAAAATAAATAGAAAAAAAAACAGAAAATACATAGAGAGGAAGAAAAAAAAATAGAAAAAAAAAGAGAAAAAAATAGAAAAAAAAAGGAAACAGAAAAAAAGAGAGGAAGAAAATCAAAGAAAAGAAAAGAAAGGAATTAAGAAAATTCGGAAAAAAGAAAAATGGAAGAAAAATGGAAGAAAAGGAAGGAGTAACAGTGGACCACCTTCACCGGGCATTCACTGTGCACGTCGGAGAGCTCTGGGCCGAGTCTCGTCGCACCGCCGCCGTCAGGAGGGTCGCCGTCCCGTCGCCTATCGACCGCCGCTGACCCCGAGCTCTTCCGCCGCCTGACGCGCGCCGTGGAGTCGTTGACCCGCCGTGCGACCCGCGGATCCGCCTTCCCTTTGCTCGCGTCGCACGAGCCACCACCGCCG
>JAKUCV010006419.1:0-27038 GCA_028386065.3 Turnera subulata
CAAAACACAAACACGCCACCACCAAACCGAGACCACCTTCACCGCCACCTCACCAACCGTCGGCCGCCACCACGAAACACCACCTTGCCACCGAGTCCAACCACCGCCGCGCCTATACCAGCAAACGCGACTGCCGCCGCGTCGCCTCTCCTCCTCCACCCCCTTCCACGTCTCGCCACCGCCAAGCAACACCGGGGCGAGACGAGCCTGCAGACGGCCACGACCCACCTGCAACCTCGCGCCCGTTGCCTCTGCCGTGCAGATTCGCCTTCAAACTCCTCGCCTTCGTCGGTGTCGAGGCAAGCCACCCGCCGTTCCTCCCTCAAGCTCCTCGCCACCGAACCCAGCCGCGCCGACGTCCAAGGCGAGACGACTCGACAAGCGAGTTCACCCCGCTGCCACGCACCTCCTCCTCCATCACGACCAGCGCCTCGCCTTTCTCCGTCGCGCCTCCGATCCCGTGTCGCCCGCCTCGTCCCATGCCGCCGCCACCCCGTCGACCGACGCCTAGGTGAGCTGTTGTCCACGGGTTGAAGATGACCCGTTTGTGGCGGGTCGACCCGGTCGTCATGGTTTGACCCGATTGGTCCGGATCGCGGGCTGAGGGCTGGGGTGTCATGAGTTGGGCCGGTCGCTTGGGCCTGCTGGTGGGTTGAGGCCTGGGCCCTGCTTGGGCATGGGTTAGCCCCTATAGTAGGCTGGGTTTGGACTGATAGGCCCAGTCCGATTTTTAATATAAAAAAGTAGAATTTCTGGGAAATAAATAATAATTCTGAAAAAGGGGAATAATAAAAATCTGGTTATATGTATATTTTGAGGAAAATGATAAGTTTAATTTTGGCCTCTAGGAAAAATATATATGCATGAATAATAACTTCCTTTTGAGAAAAAAAACTACAATGGTAAGTAATTTCTATGAAAATAACTTGGAAAATTAAATACGATATGGTAATAATCTTTTTTATGAAATGATTTGGAAATACGTAAATGTTATAAATTTTCGGAAGGATTATTTCATAGTAATTATATTTTTGGAAAGGATATTTGATATGGGAAATAAATAGCCTAACGGAAATTATTTTGGGAAATATATATATTCTTGATAAATATTTTCTTTTGGAAAGGAATATAAATACTCATGAAAAATATTTTGAAAAGAGTTTTAATTAAAGTATGGTACCGAAATTATATTCGGATATACATTCGGTAAAATATTTTCGGTAAAGATAATGATAAAGGATATGAACCGGGATGGGATATTTCGCAGTATTGGCATCATAGTATACCGATTATGTGTATTTATGTGTATATATTGTTTTGTGGTATAGGTTCGGATATCGGGCAGTTTCCCGAGGAGCCGGCGTCGGACCGGTCATTGTTTCCGGAGTTGAGTAATCGGCCAAGGTGAGGATGGATTTCCTTCAATATGTGCCTGTATTACTCGGTTATTGTGTTTGTTGATTATTGCATTGTTGGTTGCTACATTTGTGTTATGTTTCGGGATGTTTATCCCATGTTGGTTTTGGATGTTTATCCTTGCGCCTTTTTGGTTTAAGAATAATGGGTTAATTAATAATAAATTGTGACAAGGATGTCGATCCTTGGTATTTTGGATGGGATGTCTATCCCGGTATTTTGGTTAGGGATGTCGATCCCTGTGATTTGGTTTTTGTTGACGGTAATTTAATTGTCACGTGGTAAGTAGTGGTACGACTCGATGGTTTAAAACTATTTTGTGGTGGCCATGACCTGGGTTCTTGTGATAAGCAAGTCTATGCTTGGGATGTCTATCCCGTGATTATTCTTGGGATGTTTATCCCTGAGCTCGTATTTTTGGGATGTCGATCCCTGGGTTCTCTTGGAATTGGTCTGGCACCCGAAATATGTTGATAACCAGGTCTGACCTCTAGCTTATCCGTGACGGGTCCCGGAAAAGATAAAATTGGACATTGGATTTTTATTTGAGTCTTTTGGTCTTGGACCGGTTTTGGGTCATGTCTTTGTTTTGGTGTGTTTGGCTGTTTAGCCTGTGTTCGACTTGAGTAATTTTAGTGTGCATATTGATTGTCTTTCCTTCGTCGGTGAGCACTTCGGACTCACCCCTCACCTGCGGGCTTTCGTCCTGTAGGATGGATTATTTGTGGTACAGGATTGGTGCATTCCAGACAGGCTACGGTGTTATCCCTTGGACAGGACTTGGATCCATAGTTTGCATCTATGTCGCATACAGTGTTTATGTGAGTTGTTAAATCTTCCGCTGTGCATTTTATTGATATTATTGGGCCATTGGGCCGGTTGAGTAATTATTGTTGTTTTTACTTTGGGCTGTTGAGCCCGGATTTTTGTTGTATATACTGTATGCTGGGCTTGGTATGGTTGGGTCGTCACAGTTGCGGCACGTGTTTACTGTGTACGGTAAATACGGGTCAGGGCGTTTCATAATACCTTATCCAAGTTCTCTATTAACCGTGTATTTGAACTAGACCAAAAGCTAAAGGTCATAACTCACGAAGGTTTATAAATTAGGATTTAATAAAGCTCATTTAGAATGCCCAAACCACTTTAAAAATTAATCTACCAATTTAGTTTATTTAATGTTCTACAAATACTAGTACACCACGCTAGTTATAGACCATTAACACAAAATAGCCAACTGTCAATTAAATTCCTAGCCACTGCATGTACAGAAGACCTCAGCAATCATGAATTCATGTTTTATATTTTACTATTAGCACATAAGGTTTAAGAAGGACTTAGAGAAATAAATTGCCAAGAACACTAGGAACCCACATGAAATGCACAATACTGCACCTGGCTCAAATTCACGTGAAAGCAATCCAAGACCCCAAAATCAAATGCACATGTGCCAACCCCAAGATCAAAATGAATATGTTCAAGCTGCCCAACATATTACCTTTTGACTGCACCGTTTAAATTAAAATTTACTCATTTAAGTAGTTAATTATCACCGATCTCAACAACCGTGTGCCCAAAAATAAAGGAACAAGAATAAAATATGAATAAAGGACAAAGGTCGACGTTACGTGAAACGTGAAACACAGCAAACGGTCATGAATAGCTTATAAACAAAATGACAATTCAACTTAATGGTAAATGTAATTGGCATATATCAGTCACTACCTGAGAATGTAACCAGACGAATCCACTTCTATCGCCAACAAATCACAACCCGATTACCACTCCAGCTCACCCATAGTCGAACAACACAGAACCCGTTCAAAGTCGCCAACAGCCCAAACGAACAACCACCAGTTTAGAGTCAAACCCAGAAAAGAGGAGAAAGCAAGAGAAGGAAGGAGAAGAGAGTTTGAGAGACATGAGGGTGCGAGGAGAAGAGAAAAAAAATAAAATTGAAAGAAGGGATATCGAGTGAGAAAACAGCGGCAGGAGAGAGAGAAAAGAAAGGAAGAATGAGGAGAAAGAGAAGGTTTTATATTCAGGCCCTAGGGTTAGGGCTTCCATCAAACAAAATGGCGTCGTTTCGGTTCAAAACGACGTCATTTCATCCATAGTTCCTTCCCTAGTCAAACCCCAAGCCAAAACACACCCTTTTGTGCGTTTTATATTTCGGTTCAGCCAAAACTACATAGTTTCAATGGAAACTACATGATGTATTATGTTCCATACAAAATACTATTTTATTTTAAATGGAATCCCCAAAATAATTCAATAAACCCACTTAAAAAAAATAATAATAACGTAAATAAATAAATCCTTTGACCAAAAATTCTTGTAAATTTCCGAAAGGGTAAAATTAGAAATAAAATTTCAAAAATTCCGAAAATTCCATATAAATTAAGCAACAAAAATCTGGGGCGTTACAAGGACAGTATTGAAAGACTGCCTGAGTACTTTCATTTACGGTAGGGTAGCAGTAGTCTATCTTTTAAAGCAAAATTCTCTGCTTTTTCTTCCTGCAACGGCTTCTACTTCATCTACTCTTTCTTCTTCCTCTTCTTTTTCTTCCTCCTCTTCTTCTTCTTCTCAGTCAACATCTCTTCATTCGACTGTTCACTCTGTGTTAAGTGTGAGTAACATCAAAAACTATGTCCCAGCTACCCTTGATTTCTCCAATTTCCTGGTATGGCAAAGTCTGCTGTACACAATTTTTCAGTCTCATCAAGTAACGGGTCATGTTGACGGCTCTAGTGCACAACCTCTTCCTACAATCCCTTCGTCCGACCCTGGTGTCCCCCCTGAACCAAACCCGACCTTTTCTCAATGGAACCAAATAGATAGTACTCTGGTTACTTGGATCTTTGCAACAGTTAGTCCTGCTATCCTTCAACACTTAGTTCGTCCTGGTGTGCTTCAAACTGCACGAGAGGTTTGGTTGGCAGTGGAAGCTCTTTTTCACGATCATGTTCATGCTAGGTACATGGAATATAGGTCAGCATTTGTTCAGTCCAAAAAGGGATCTAGGTCAGTCTCAGATTATCTTCAGTCTGTTAGGAGTATTGTTGATAGTTTTGAGTCCATTGGGAGATGTTTGAGTGAGGATGATATTGTCTTACAAATTTTAGATGGATTGCCTGATGAGTACTCTGATTTTGTTACTATGATGAGGAATAAAAATCCTCTTCCATCTTATTATGAGTTGCGGCCCGCCTTAATGGCTCATGAGTCTCGTCTTGGTAAGGGTAAAACTTCTTCTGTTTCGGTGGATTCTTCTCAAGCTTTCTTTGCCTCTTCTCGTGGCAGAGGAAATCATGGCGGTTTTAATAAGAATCGGGGTGGCCGTGGTGGTGACTATCAACCTCGACCTCCCTATACTCCTAAGCTCTACTACCCAACACAACAATCTTCTTATTCTAACCCACGACCACAGTTTTCCCAAAAATCATCTAGCTTTTCTTCACCTCGTCCTCCTCGTCCCTCTTCTGTGTTGGGCCCTGGTCTGGGGCGTTGTCAGCTCTGTGATGGGTTTCAACACACTGTAAAACATTATCCTCAGCGTATGTCAGTGACCACTTTTGCAGGGGCGCATGATATGTCTTCTTCCTCTGGTTCTTCTTCTTCCGGACCAGTTTGGTATGCTGATTCAGGTGCCACTAGTCATATGACTAATGACACTTCGAATCTCGATTCCTTTACTGAGTATTTTGGCTCTGACTCAGTTCAGGTTGGCGATGGTAATTTTCTATCTATTACTCATGTTGGCTTCAAAGTTTTTCGCATTGGTTTTACTAATTTTGGGTTGTGTGAAGTGTTGGTTGTTCCTCTTCTCACTAAAAATTTAATCTCTGTCAAACGTTTTGCCGCTGACAATAACTGTTCTATTGTGTTTGATTCCCATGGTTTTTTTGTGAAGGGACATCACTTCAAACATCACCAGATTCGTTGCAATGATCATGGGCCTTTATATTCTGTTCGTGTGTCTGCGTCTTCTTTTTCCCTTTTGCTATAGCTAGTCAGCGTGTTTCCTCAACTCTGTGGCATGCTCGCCTTTGTCATCCAGGTCTACCCGTTTTGCAGCAGTTTCTCAGGCTTAATTCCTCGAGTTCTTATTCAATGGCGGACCCTGGATTTTGTCATGCATGTCAGGTAGGCAAACATACCGTGTTGCCCTATCCAGTGTCTTCTTCTCCTAGTTTAGGTTTATTTCATGTTGTCCATTGTGATGTGTGGACTTCTCCAGTTGTTTCGTTTAGTGGTTTTAGGTATTATGTTCTTTTCTTAGATGAATTTTCAAGGTTCAGTTGGGTTTATCCCTTAAGGAATAAAAGTGATGTTTTGGATGTTTTCAAGCAATTTCATGTTCAAATTCAAACTCAATTTTCTTTACCAATACGATTCTTGCAATCTGATGGAGGAGGAGAGTTTTGTAGCCTTGCTTTCGACTCTTATTTGCGCACTCATGGTATCCAATGCAGGCTTTCATGTCCATATAGTCATCAACAGAATGGCATGGCTGAGCACATGCATCGCACGCTCTTGAATGCCATTCGCTCGGTTCTTTATCATGCTCACATTCCTTTACAGTTCTGGGTCGAGGCTCTTTGTTATATTAATTTTGTCATTAACCGCATTCCTCATAGTATGCTGAAGTGGTCTAGTCCTTTTAAAATTCTGCATGGTTATAACTCCCCAGTAGATCAGTTTCGTGTCTTTGGTTCATCTTGTTATCCTCATAATATGCATCCTTCTTCACATAAGTTGTCACCTAGGGCATCTTTGCATGTTTTTGTAGGAGTATCGGCTTGTCATAGGGGTTTCTGCTGCTAAAATCTCTCGGCAAAAAAGTTTATTGTTTCACGCAACGTAACTTTTGATGAAACTACTTTCCCTTTTTCACACACCTCTTCATCGCAATCTTCCTCACCAGTAGTGTCTTTTGATCCAACTCTTGTTTTTACTTTGCCTGGTGCACCGGTGTCGTCAACAACTACAACCCCTCTTCCTTCATCCATATCTACATCACCTCCCTCCTCATCCACATCTACATCATCTCCAACCTCCCCTTTATCTCATGCCCCACCAGATTTTACCACCCGATCCTCTCCGTCTATATCCACACAACCCTCTCCAAATTTGACTTCGCAATCCTCTCCACAACCCACTTCCTCTTCTCCAATTGTCCACGTCCCTCAACACCTGATCACCCGTACCCCGTGCAGGTACACGCAAACCAATTCAAAAACTAAACCTCCTCACCGAAACTTTACCAACTGAACCCAAAACCTATAGAGAAGCTTCAAAAGATAGGCGATGGTGCGATGCCATGAATGAGGAGTTCCAGGCTCTTCAAACTAACAATACTTGGGTTCTTGTTCCACCCCCTCCTTTGGGTGTGAATGTGATTGGGTCAAAGTGGGTTTATAGGTGTAAATATAATTCTGATGGTACTTTGGAAAGATACAAAGCACGTCTAGTGGCGCAGGGTTACTCTCAAAAACCAGGGGAGGATTATGGAGAAACTTTCAGTCCAGTGGTCAAGCCGGCCATCATTCGGACAGTTCTCACTCTTGCTCTGTCGTTTGGTTGGTCTCTTCGGCAACTTGATCTCAAAAACGCCTTCTTAAATGGGTTTCTTCAAGAAGACGTATACATGAAACAACCACCTAGGTTTGAAGATCTTCATTATCCTTCGTATGTTTGTAAGCTGCAGCGTGCACTATATGGGTTAAAGCAAGCACCACTTGCTTGGTATTTTCGTTTTGCATCATTCCTTTGTTCTCACGGGTTTGTAGCAATCAAATCCGATGCCTCTTTGTTTGTTTTCCGGGCCGACAGAGATAAGGCTTTTCTTCTCTTGTATGTGGATGACATAGTCCTCACTGCATCCTCTAATTCTCTTCTTCATCAGCTTCTACACTTGTTAAAGAAAGAATTTCGGATGACTGATCTTGGCAACCTGCATTATTTCTTGGGTATTCAGGTGCATCATGTCACAGATGGGTTGTTGCTTCTTCAAGGGAAATATTTGCAATCTGTGTTTGAACGTGCAGGTGTGCAATCTTTTAAACCAACCTCCACTCCAATGCAGCCACGGTTGACTCTATCTGCGCATCAGGGTGAGTTGTTGAATGAAGATGATCAAAGTCTTTATAGGACTGTTGTTGGAGCTTTGCAATATCTCACATTCACTAGACCGAATGTCGCTTTTGCTGTTAACACCGTCTGTCAATACATGCATGCACCGACAACTGAGCATTGGAAAGCAGTGAAACGCATTCTTCGCTATCCTTCAGGCACTCGGACGCAAGGTCTTCTTCTTCGCCCTACTTCGGTACATAATGTTGCTGCTTATTCTGATGCGGATTGGGCAGGGTGCTTAGACACACGCCGCTCCACGACTGGTTTTAGTCTTTATTTGCGGAGTAACTTGATCTCTTGTTCAGCCAAGAAGCAGAGGACTGTGTCACGAAGTAGTGCTGAATCGGAATATAGAGCCCTCGCGAGTACTGTTGCAGAGGTTTGTTGGCTTCGTTCTCTTCTTATTGAACTCGGGATTCCTCCACGATTACCTGCAGTGGTTCATTGTGATAATCTCTCTGCTACATACTTAGCACATAATCCTGTTCAGCACCAGCGTACAAAGCACTTGGAGATTGATCTTCATTTTGTTCGTGAAAGGATCCAATGGGGGCAGATTTCTGTTGTTCATGTCGCGACGGATCAGCAACTAGCTGATATTTTTACCAAGTCCTTGGGGGTTGCTGCTTTTACATCTTCGTGTACCAATTTGAGCTTGGCTAATTTAGCCACCTTCAAATTGCGGGGGAATGATAAGAGTAAGGTTTTAGATAAGTCTAAAGTGATAGGCTAGGTAGTAGTGTGATAGTATTATACTTCTTATTGTATATCTTCTCATTGTATGATGTTGATCACTTGTGTTATATAAGCATACCAGGATAGTATTGAAAGACTGCCTGTGTACTTTCGTTTAGATACATCATCTGTGACAATAGAGTGGGCATTGTCACTTCTGCTAAATCATCCTACAGTCCTCAGAAAGGCCAAGGCAGAGCTAGACAACCAAGTTGGTCAATATCGCCTGGTAGATGAAGATGACTTTTCCAAATTGCCATAGCTCCAAAGCATCATACACGAGGCAATGAGGCTCTATCCAGCAGGACCACTTCTAGTTCCCATCAATCATCTGATAGCTGCACCATTGGGGGATACCATATACCCCGAGGCACAATGTTGATGGTCAACGCATGGGCTGTGCATAGAGATCCTAAGGTGTGGGATGATCCAAATACTTTCAAACCTGAGAGATTTTTAGGACAGGATATTGATGCGTATAAGTTGATTCCTTTTGGGGTGGGAAGAAGAGCATGTCCTGGTTCTGGTCTTGCCAAACGGGTTGTGGGCTTGGCATTGGCTTCCTTAATTCAATGTTTTGAATGGGAGAGAGTCGGTGAAGATGTGGTAGACATGACTGAAGGAACAGGAATCACCATGCCTAAAGCAGAGAATTTAGAAGCTATGTGCAAAGCTCGTGAGTCCATGGTCAATGTACTCTCAGAATTTTAATTGTCAGTTTTGAGAGTACATTTAGTCATTGCTTTTGTGTTTGTGATGCTTAGTAATAGTGGATGATGATTTATAATTTATAATCTACAAAACAAACTAGAAAATGCGTCCTGTAGTGAGCCAAAGGGATGGGGATCATCCCTTTAGTTTGGTGTAAGAAGTTTTTCTAGTGCTAGTTTCGGCATGGAGAAATTGTTGGGAACATTTTACATATAATCATATCAAAAAAAAAATTTACATATAATCCTCGTTATGCCAAGAATGATTTTACTCTATGAAATTCAGTTACTTTGTTTTGTGTTTTGTGATCTGAACTTCCAAATTTTTTTTCCTTCTAGAGAAAAGAGGCAAAGCATGTGTTCAATAATTTAGGAAAGCTATAATTAATTTTGAAACAGGTAGGAAATCGTGACCAAATATTCTCCCCATCTCCGCGTTTTCCCAATCGCGGAGTTGCAGAGCTGAAGACATGTTTAAATAATTTAACTCCAACAAGGTGATTTCCACCATCATCAAAGATACGGCCCGCACCATTTTAGGGTTTATTTTCCGCGATCTGAAACTATCCGGTGTTTTCTTATGTTATCTGCATGGGTATGTGTTGTGATCATCACCTTATATTGTACGAAGATTGTGATATACTAATCCCATAACTGAAGAAAAAAAAGCATTACGAAAACACAGCTGTGCGCGGTAATGTCACCATCATTATTGTGTGGACATCAATCTTACACATATATTGAACTAATGGAAGTGTTATAGTTCCAACAAGGATTCATATAGGTTAATAAAACGTTTACCACGGGGTCACCATGAAGGTGGTGCAAGTCCACTCCTGGACCAGAAATTAAATTAAGCCATCATGATAAGCTAATTTAAAAAATTGATAAGGGTTTTTTTTTTTTTTTAAGCTTGGTGACTCATTTGGTCTCAAGTTTGTCACTCATTTTGAAATTAGTCCCTCTGATTTTTATTTTTTTTTATTTTACTCGGTAATTTAGCTTTCACTGGTTGTTTTAGCCCCAACACAATTTGACCAGGGTTAATACTTATAGATCAATACAGTAACCCTTTTTCTCGCCCAAATCACCATCCCCATATTATACATCCTCATTGGATCCCAAACGGGTTAAATGCATTTTATTCCCCTGACCTTTTAGTTAAACACAAGAAGCTCCCTCACCAAAAAGAACCGGTATTTCACCACTTCACCTTTATTATTTTGCCATTTAAACACTTCCAGGTTTGGTTAAATTCGATTTTGACGGTTTGGTTTCTTGCAAATGGTTTAAAAAGAAAAAATACACACGTGTCATGCTTATATTCATTTCCCATCCCTTTCTTTCCGTTGTCTTCTACATTTTTCAGGTTTTATTTACCCAGAAGCACACCTCCATCTTCGTTTCAGCAATTCTCCAGCCAACCAAACCAAACATCTAAATACACCAATCAATGTTATTTATGCCAAACAATTAATCAATTTATTGATTATTTGTACTCTTTTTCATTCCCTCTGAAATTTCCTAATAATTCTAAAACCTTCATCAAAACCAGATTGTACAAAACGTCTGCAAACCAACAAATGCTGGTGGATTTACTTTCCCAGCTCATACCCAAAAACTATACTATGGTACAAGAATGTCATCATGGTTAAAAAATAAATTGTTTGACAAGATATATGTAAAACCTAAAAAATTGAATTTTTTAATAAATATATAACTGAGTATTTCATTGATCAATATCACCTGTTACGAAAAATTTTATATTCAGGACTTGATGAGACTGGAAATCAAAACAATTTAAAGAAATCAAAACAGTTAGAATCTAAAACAATATCTCTTCTCTACCTGCTATTGGCCGATGGGTCTTCACTGAAACCTGGATATCTAAAGGATAAAGCTAAGATATCCTTTGATGACCGACTACTGTCCCTGTTCTTCTTTCTCTTTACTTCATTAATAAAATCGTTTGTAACAAAAAAAAAAAAAGATAAAGCAAAGATAACACACACAATATGTTACTGGATGGTAACAGGTTCCCTTAAAATTTCTCAGACTGTGGACGAAGATAGAGGAGGAAGGAGATGAAGAGAGGAGAGTCAGAGATGGAGAAGAAGAGAATAGAACAGAGAGGGGCGTACAGGGTTGATGTGCCCACGTGTCAGAATATAATTCGTCTAACAAAACCAACCCGATAAAACCAAACCGAGGAGTTTAAATGGCATAATGGTGTAGGTGAGGTGGTGGAATACCGGTTTTTTTTTGTGAGGGGGTTTCTTGTGTGACCAAAAGGTGAGGAGGGTTAAATGCATTTAACCCGATCCCAAGGGCCTTCCTTTCTTTTGTTGTTTCTTTTTTTTTTCTCGAAATTTATTTTACCAAAAACAGATGTCTCAATCTCAGGTCTCTCAGCTTCAGCAAGATCGTAACTAGGTATATTCTAGACAATTTCTTGGGCGGGGAATAAAGGATTTTTTTGATACCTGTACTTGGCCTCGATTTGGTTTTTGGTACTTGTATTGAAATTTCATGATTTTTGGTACCTGTACTTGATAGTTTTCATTAATTTTGGTACTTCCGGTCACCGGAGACACGTGTCCAATTTATGTGAGGCCACGTCATCTCAGGGTCAACCCCACCCGGGTTCCACCAATTTTGACCCGAAACCACAAAAACAGACCCAAGGTCTAACCAACTAAATACCAAAATTTTATTTTTAAAGGTGAGATTAAATTTAAAAAGGATTATAAAATTAATTAAAATTAATTAATTACTTTAATTTATAAATAAGAAGTGAGATTAAAATAAAATAATTATATTTTAAAAAATATAATATTTTTTAAAATAAAATTTTTATTAAATTGAATTATGTAAATATAACTTTTTTATAATTTTAAAACAATATAATAATTTTTTAACATAAATTTATGAATAATTTTAAGAAATAAAATTTTATTTTAACAAATATATATAAAAAAATTTAAAAATAAATTTTTATTCTAATTTTTTAAAAAATAAAAATTATATATTTATTTGAAATTTTATATAAATTATTTTAATTTAAAATTATATTTAATTTTAATTTTTAAAAATAATAATTTATTTTAATTTTAGAAAAATTATATGAAAATTTTAAATTTCAAATAAAAAAATTTACGATAATTTTATTAAAAATATATTTTTAAAAATATAAAAAAATTATTTTATTTTTTAAAAAAATTATTTTTAGAAATTATTATCATTATTTTTAAAAATGAAAATTTCTATTTTTAGAAAGTAAATATATAAAATTTATATACTTATTTATATTTTTTTAAAAAATTACGATTCTTAAATTTTAATGTCACTTCTTATTTACCCGTGAGATTAATTATTTATTTTAAATTAATTTTGTAATGTATTTTAATTTAATTTCACTTTTTAAAAATGAAATTGGGATATTTGGTATGGTTAGACCCGGAACGGGTCGGTTTTTTGGGGGTTTCGGGTCGAGAATGGGGGAACCCAGGTGGGGTTGACCACCAAGTTGATGTGGCCCCATATAAATTCGACACGTGTCTCCGGCGACCGTCCGACCACCGGAAGTACCAAAATTCATGAAAACTACCAAGTACAGGTACCAAAAAACATGAAATTTCAGTACAGGTACCAAAACCCAAATCGAGGCCAAGTACAGGTACAAAAAAATTCTTTATTCCTCTTGGGCGGTTATTCTTTTTTTTTTTTTTTGATAATGATGGGCATCTTCATTACTGAGAAAAGGAAGTTACAGCATCAAACATGGCTAAATCCAAGATATGCTGAGGAGCATTCTCGAAGTAGACCCGGAGTTCAGCAGTAGCTCGTGCCATTTGAGCGAGGCTATGGGCTACCTTATTTCCTTCTCGTTTCACAAAGGAAAACGAAATGTCTCTAAAATTCGAAGCTAACAATAAAATGTCACTAATTAAAATACTAGAATAAGAAAAAAGAGCTTGGGGCCATTGCAGTTGTTGTATCAGGGACAGGCAATCGGACTCTAGAACTACCTCCATGAGCCCATCTTGAACGCCTTCTCCACTGCGAATCTGGCTGCGTAGAGTTCTGCTACTTCAGGATCAGTAACAGAGGATAGTGCCGAGTGACCTGCTGCCAAAGTGTCACCATTGAGATCCCTCTTTTCGAACCCCATTCCACCTGTTGCGTTGGTGAAAATCTCTGCATCGCAATCGATTTTCACAACCCCCGTAGCTGGTGGAGACCATTTAGAATTATGTAAAGTGCTACCACTTGATTTATCTCTATGTTGAGTCTCTTGGAAAGCTGTCCTTAAAGCAAGCCCGATCTCAAGAATCTGTGCAGCTGGAACAACCTTTGCCTGGAAGTGTAACTAGTTTCTGGAAAACCATATTGCCCAGGTTATAACAACTGCTTGCTCAATAACATTTTCCTCGGCTTGTGAGAACAGATAGGCCACAAAGGATTGAAAATCACCAAGTAAGAAAGGGAGTACCTCATTAGCAATAGGCGACTGGATCCATACCTCCATTGATTTTACACAACTCAACAAGGTATGAGCTATATCCTCATTTAGAGAGGTGCATCTGTCACAGATCGCCGAACAGGGGACCCCCCTACGAATAAGCTTATCCCGGGTAGGTAGGATATTACTACAAGCTCTCCACCAAAATTGTTTGACTTTTGGAGGCAGATTGAGTGACCACAAAAGCTTCCAATTAAATGGTTGTCCCTGCACCTGAACACTTGAACCCGTCATATCAGCCTGTTTAGCCTCGATCGTTGCCCAGTATGCACTTCTAACCGTGAAGGAGCCCTGTTTCGTGAAATGCCACATATATGCGTCAGGGGAGTTGAAACAACTAAGAGGAATAGCTTTGATCACAGCCACTTCTGTACTCGAAAACACTGTATCCACCAGTTGTGCCTTCCACTCCATTGTTGTCTATCAATGAGATCACTTGCGCAAGCATCAGCATCGAAAACTCGTGGTGGCGAAGTGACTCGGCCAGTTGCCGTCCCTGGTAACCAACAATCGGTCCAGATGTTTATAGATGTACCATTACCAACTCTCCAGCGAAGCCCCTTGAGAAGAAGATCCTTACCAGCCAAAATACTAGGGAAAGTGTAGCTCTGGGCATTATGCTTTTGACCTTGCAGTATTATGCCAGAGTGGAAGTATTTGGCCTTAAGAATCCGTCCCAGGAGAGAGCCCTCATCTTGTACAATCCGCCAACACTGCTTAGCTAAGAGGGCCTGGTTGAAGCATTGGAGATCCCAGAATCCCATCCCGCCAGATTTTTTTTGCGTGCACAGCCCACTCCAGCTTAACCAATGGATTCTTCATTCTTCCTTCTTCTGCCCCCACCAGAACCTTGCAATGATTGCCTCTATTTCTTGACATAAAGTGACCGGAAGCAAGAAACATTGCATCACATACGTAGGGATGGCCTGTGCAATAGCTTTAATCAATACCTCCTTACCTGCAGTAGACAAAGATTTCTCCTTCCAATTCTTTTGCTTCTTCCAAATACGATCCTTCACCATTGCAAAAACATGCTTCTTTGACCTCCCATTAACCGTAGGCAAACCTAGGTACTTGGAATGAGATTCCACAGCCTTTACTCCAAGCCTCTGCTCTAACAAAATTTGGGTCTCATGTGGTACATTTCGGCTAAAAGAAATCTTAGATTTGTCAAAGTTGATTTTTTTCCCCGATGCTAGCTCATATTTGTCCAAAATGCTTTTTACAGCCTCAATCTCCCGAGCATTTGATCTCGCAAAGAGAATATTGTCATCTGCAAAGAATAGGTGAGAAATAGCTGGAGCTCTTCTGCAAATGGAAATGCCATGTAACTCACCCCTCATTTCGGCAACTGTGATGAGATTGAGAGGCTCTCTGCACAAATCAGGAAAAGATAAGGAGACAACGGGTCCCCTTGACGGAGACCTCGTGAGGGATAAAAAATATCAGTAGGGACACCATTTACTCTCACCACAAAAGATGTTGTATTGACACATCTCATCACTAAATTGACCCACTCCTTATCAAAACCCAATCTAAGCATAGAGGCTTTCAAAAAACCCCATTCTACCCGGTCGTAAGCCTTACTCATATCTAGTTTTAGAGCACAATAACCCCGCCTACCCGATTTCTTCTTTTTTATATAATGAAAGGTCTCAAAAGCAACCAAAGCATTATCAGTGATAAGTCTACCGGGGACAAAGGCACTTTGGTTTTGACTGATAATATGGGGTAGGATGGTTTTCAGTCGGTTTGCTATCGTCTTTGTAACTAGTTTAAAGATTACATTATACAGGCTTATGGGTCGATAGTGTTCAAGGAGTGTAGGTTTGGCTATCTTGGGGATCATCACTATATGAGTTGTGTTTATGGCCTCAGGTGACAATTTATTGTTTAGAATATTAAGAACAAGAGAAAGGACATCAGACCCAACAATATGCCAAAACAATTGATAAAAAAGAGCAGGCATACCGTCTGGTCCAGGAGCTTTGGTTGGGTGCATTTGGCCTAGAGCTTCACGAATCTCTCCTAGAGTGAATGGTCTTAGCAGTCTGTCGTTCATCTCCGTAGTTACTCGAGCTTCTAATAGTTCAGTGACATAAGGAATCTCACTTGGCTCTGAAGAACGAAATAGGTCCTGATAGTATTGTAATACCACACTGCTAATCCCCTCATGACTCGTCCACATTCGACCCCCAAAATCCTTCAGCCCTTTAATAGTATTCCTTTTCTTTCTCTGTGATGCTTTCCTATGAAAAAAACCAGTGTTTTTATCCCCCTCTCTAAGCCAATTGACCCTCGACCTCTGCAACCATAGCTTCTCCTCGGCAGCAAGAAGATGCTCCAACTCCACTGCCATATTGCCACTCTCCCCTACATTCCCGGCCCTATAATCAGCTTGTTGGGTCCGAGACAATTGTCGGGACAACTTCTTAATTTTGGTTGATATATTACCAACCGTATTGCGGTTCCAAGAACTCAACGCTGCACCACAATTGGCCACACAATCTGAGAAAGCTGATGCTGAGTTTTGATGGTATTGCCAAGATTGTTCTATTATTTGGCTACAATTGGGATTATCAGTCCAAATGGATTCAAATCTGAATATGTTTGGTTTTGGTTCAGGCCTTTGATTGTCTCGTTGAATACTCAATTGGATAGGGTGATGATCTGACCGCAACCGCAATAAGTGGGTGATCTGAACAAGGGGAAATAAGCTTTTCCATACCAAGTTTGCAACAAATCTGTCCAGTCTCTCATGTTTCCAAATCTGCCCATCTTGCTTCTTGATCCACGTATACGGGTATCCCTCATATCCCAGGTCTTCAAGGTCCGAGTTGTTCAAGGCCACATGGAAGGCTTTCATCTGGTTGAAATCTCAAACTGCTCCACCCTGCTTCTCTGCATGGAATAATATTTCATTGAAATCTCCACACATCAACCACGGTCTCGGGTCTTGCGAACCAAGTTCATCAATTAACGCCCATGTGAGATGCTTATTCTCTGTCTCTGGCCACCCATATATATCGGTACACCTCCAATCAGCCTGGAACTCAACTCCCGACACTGTCACATCCATATGGTGAAGAGAGAATGACCTCAACGATACAACTAAATGGTCCCTCCACCATAATGAAATCCCTCCACTTTGCTGCCTCCCCACCCCATCACAATCCACACTTATTCCAAAATTAAATCCTAAGCTATCTCTAATTCTATCAACTTCAAAAGACTTCAAACGAGTTTACATGAGAAACAACATACTGGGATCTTGAGAGCAAATTAATCGCCTAAGAGCACGAATTGTCGCTTGGTTCCCAAGCCCGCAACAGTTCCAGGATATGAGATTCATGAGCAGTCTCCGCCACTGGTCCAATAAGTGCGCTCCTACCCTTCTTAGCCTCCACATAAAACTCATATTCCATATCCTTCATATCTAAATCCTTTTCTCTCTTCTTCCCTACAGGTACCGGTACTCCCCTTGTCGGCCCTTCTGATTGACGAGCCATCCGTTTCCACTTGGTAGTACGCGGACCTGCAATTGGGTTCGGCTTGTTGAGGTCCCCATCAACCCCAGATAAGTAATATTTAGCAGCATCAAGGTTGTTCGTGAGACGGTCATTCTTAGAGAAAGAATGATTAGTGGGGCTAGGTATGGTTGTAAGGGTGGGTGTAATTGGGAACTCGGTACGTACTAGTGATGAAGTGGAAATGGGAATGGCTGAGGGTGTGGGATAAGGGATGGGTGAAGGAACCGAGTCTGCAGGTGACAGGGTGGGGTCAATAATGGTTATGGTTTCCTGCAGGATAGTGTGTTGGGCTGGCACCGAGCTGGGCTGGGTTGGAAGGGTTGAATTGGGTTGAGGAGTTGGGTTTGTAGTTGGGTGAATAGTAGGTGTGGTTGAAAGTGGTGTGTCAGATAGATGTTGGGTTTTATGGGTGTCCTGTGGTGGCTCCATAAACACCTTGTCGGGTCTATGGTGCTCATCCTGGTGCAAATCCGACTGGTTACCCCTTGGTAACACTAGAGAATCCTTTTGCAGAACAGTTACAGCCCCTGCCATTTGATTTCTTGTACCCACATTGGAAATCCTTGGCTCTACAACCTCTGCTAGCTCAGTATCTGGTGGAGTCTCCACTACTGTCATCTTCCCTAAGATCTCCACAACTGACGTCAGATTTCCCACAGAGCCTGCCGAAGACTTCCCTTCATAACGCACACTCCCCTCCCTTTGATCCATCCGTTCCTGCTCATCCTCATCTCGTTGCACCCTTGAACCAGAAAGGCTATGGAATAACTTTCTGCGAACAGTTTCATGAGGATTCTTACGCGCCGCAACCGACAATGCCACAGTTCTACGTACAGGCGATGCTCTCAGGAAGTCCCCATACACCGGTGTCTCTCCTTCACCATCCTCATCCGGAAAATCTTCACAATCCCTCAATGTATGTCCCAACCGGCAGCAAGTGAAACAAAAATTGGGTAGTCTATCATATTTCACCGAGATTGTAATCGTCTTCCCCTGCCCTATCTGCACTTTAATCTTCGTTTTCAAAGGAAGAGATAGATCCAACTTTATACGTACCTGGATGATTTTGGACTTTGCCGAGAGAGTGCTAGATTCAAGATACATGAATTCCCCAACCATACGAGCAATCTGGGAAATAAACTTTTCTGATCTCAGGCGCAAAGGCACGTCATACAGGTGTACCCATATCGGGGTGTGTGAAGGGTTAATCGACGAGGGCTGTTCGTCCCCCGAAATCTCTTCCAACACCAGAATATTTTTATCGAAGTGCCACGGCTCCCCTTCTAGTACTCTTTCGATATCCCTATCATCATTGAATTGGAACAAAAATAGATTCGTCCCTATTTCCGACGCTTCAACCCCTTTTCGCAGATTCCATACAGACGTAATCGTGCGAAGCAGGGCGTTCGCGTTGAAATTCCTTTATGTCCAAAGGCGACCAAGCAGGCATCTCGAAATCTGGATGGGCGACTCATCGGGTTCATCAGGGAGCACAAGAACATCATTCTCTGTCCGTACCTGAATCTCCCCACCTTGCTCCTCTCCTTCCCCGACTTCCTCCAGACCTTGCGACGAAACCATTATGTCACTGAACCAAAAAACCTGTGGAACAGGACGAAGAAGCTCGAAAAATTGAGAGAAAAACCTGCAAAAAACAAGACAAAATCCTCCAAGAAAGTAGGAAAACCCTAGGCGGCTAGGGTTTCACAGTTTCTAAAGGAACAGAAAAAAACCTAAAGAAACCTAGGACTATTGATAAAACTAACTGACTTTTGGGCGGTTATTCTTGCAATCGAAGTGAAAGAACATTTACTCTAATATATATAATCCTTAATTCTGTCCTTATACCATATGTACCTAGCTAGTTTCTTTATGCTAATATGTATGTAGCTAGTTGTATATTTCGTTGATACGGCATTTTTTTATAATTATTGTTTATGGTTTTCTCATAAATCTCGAGGCCACAATTAGGATGATATAATAAATTATAGGAATAATGATAATATTTGACTAAATTATCTTTTAAAAAAAATTATATTACAATATCTTTCCCTATGCATATTATTTAATGACACATGTAATTGTACTGGATAGAATGGGGATTAATAGGTTTGGACTAATGAAAAAATGAGACGTTTCATTTAAAGAGATCGACAAGTCAGCACTAAACCACCGGTCTGAAGTCTCTACATGTTTCTGAGCCTTCGACAAGAGGTACTTGCCAAGAAATTTGTGTAGAATTTCCCACAAGGGACTCTCGAGAGTGGAGATGCAATCGAGAATATCGTAGCCGTCTTTTAGCATCATTGATGAGGATGAGACTTGCGGTATTATTGGGACGGGAGTGGATGATTTGGATGAGGCTAAACGTTTTTGTGACGCGATTAAGAAGAAATATATGTACCTGATGTTTTGGTACAAGTTTAGTAAAAAAATAAAAGTATATATTTTAACAGTTATTTTCAATTAATTATTAATTTGAAATTTAACTCTATAAATTATGGAATTGACAAGAAAAATTAGATTAAATTCTATGATGATTGTTTCTTTTCTATAATCTAATTAGTAATCTGATTGTGTTGGTAGAGTTTATAGTTAAGATATATTTATAGATTATTTAATTCTTTATACTAAAATATTTATTATAAAGTTTAATACTATAATTATATGGTATTAAAAGTTTGAATGTTTGTGTTTTCTTTTTCTTTTTCATTACCTTCCATTATTTTTCCTTAAAAAAATTCTTAATTTTGAATTTTAATGTTCTAACTAAAAGAAAAGAATGCAATAATTATGTCTATTTCTTATGATTTTATTATTTATTATTTTATATTTCGGTAATTGATAGATTATCTTTCAATTTTACATAAAAATATTTCTTAATTTCAAATTTTGATAGCTAATCAAATTGGCGGGATGCAACAATTATGTGTTGTTACTGTATGTAGTTTGATATTTTCTTCTTTTATCGTTTATGTCTACCTTTTTTATATTTCATCATGTGTACATTTTATTTTAAAAATTTTTAAAAAATTGATTTATCAAAATAGTTAAAAATAAAAAACATTTATTTTTCCACATCGGCACTACATATGCATAAGAACCAATAGCCACCTCATCTTTTATCAAGGAAATGTAAGAATAAGACTTAAATAACCAAATAAAGGCTTAGAACTTAACAAATTGAATGCATAAATATGAATTAAATAGTTCAAAGGAATAAAATGGAGGACGCAAAGTAGATAGTTCTAATGATTTCGGACCACATCAAAAGATGACATAGAGAAGACTATCCCATACCACTTATTTTCCCTCAATTCCATGTCCGTTTCCTTTTGGTCGGAAGTCCTGGCAGAATCGAGCATGCGGTTGGTAATATATCATTATTTCCATACCATATCCTCGGCTTTGTCGATGAGACATTATTACCAAACAAATGAAATAAAGTCAGAAGCGTGGCGATTGGCCAAATAATGGTTGTCGGATGCTAAATATGGCAATGCTACAAGAAAGCACATTGGTTCTTTTAGCTTGTAGGGTCGATAATAAGATTCGTGTTTGGACAAAACACGAAACAAGCTTCTCTATAAATATGTATAGTGGATGCTACAAGAAAGCACATTGGTTCCTTTAGCTTGTTTGTTGGGTCGATAATAAGATTTGTGTTTCGACAAAATACAGGAAACACGTTTTTCTATAAATATGTATAGTATATGTAAAGGTTTGAAGTGCAGTAGTTAACAGCAAGCATTGGAGTATTAGATTACAACACTTTCGAATATATTTTCTATTAGAAGATCTAAGAAAATTCGGTTTTATTTATGGAGAAAGTATGGTTATACATACTCATTGCAATTGTCCTTGTTTTGCTTCTTTTAAAGCACTTGTCTTCAAAACAAACATGGAACAACAAACACCTTCCACCAAGTCCGTCCTCTTCAATTCCCATAATTGGCCATCTACATCTCATGAAAGCACCAACATACAGAACTTTGCAGAAGCTATCGAGTCAATATGGTCCAATCATGTTGCTCTCGTTCGGTATCCGCAAGGTGTTAGTCATCTCCTCCTCCAACTTAGTCGAAGAATGCTTCAATAAGAACGATGCAATTTTTGCAGATAGGCCTAGGCTTTTGGTTTTCAAACACCTGCGCTATAACTACACAACCATTCTGGCTTCCGATTACGGCCCTCATTGGCGCAATCTCCGACGCCTAGTTGCTCTTGAAATCTTCTCCACAAATCGGCTCAATCTGTTCCTGAGCATTAGACAGGAAGAGGTAAGAAACTTGCTCAAAAATCTGTATGAAATTTGCCACCAGGGTTTCTCAAGGGTGGAAATGAAGTCAAGGATATCCGAGCTCTCTTTTAACATTATATTGAGGATGACAGCCGGTAAGCGGTATTTTGGGGCGGAAGTGGATGATCACGATCTGGATGAGGCCAAACGTTTTCGGGACACCATAAGGGAGGTTTATGAAGCAAGTGGAACATCAGAGCCAAGCGATTTTGTGCCTCTGCTCCGGTGGATTGATTTCCAAGGCAGGGAGAAACGGATGATTGGATTGCAAAAGAAGGCGGATGAACTGTGGCAGGGTATGGTAGATGAGCATCGTAAGAGCAGGACCGATTCCTTTACACAAGAAGGACGAACTAAGACCATGATTGATACTGCCTTATCTTTACAGGAAGCCGATCCTCACACTTACACCGATGAAATTATCAAAGGCCTGATTATGGTAATGTCTCATCCACTATGTCTAATTACGCTAACCAGATTTTTTTTTTTTTTTATCTTGGACCAACTCTAACTCATGTAGAGCTTGCGGAAATTGGAAGATATTAATATATCTCTTCTTGAACTTTTATCTTATCATAATAGGGATTGATCTTGCTAAAATCTGAATTGCCATATATATGATTAAACTACGCTTTACCCCACTCGTGGTCTTAGGCTAAATGCCCGGGAAGCGAGATTGGGTGTCGTGCCACGGGTGAGATTAGTCTGGTTTGTCGAGCTGGGACACTCACATTTATCAAAAAATGATTAAAGATATATATTCCTAGAGAGTAAAATCCTGGTTATTTGGTTCATAGGTACTAAAACTTATATTGTTTTTCTCTTTGTTGGGTAGTTTAAGAAAGTCGCAAAAGATTCTTCCTAAAAAATTGGTTGTGACGTATGTAGTAGAAAAGATTTTTTTTTTTTTTTTTTGCTTACAACAATGTTGTAGACAAGTTAAAACCAGAACTTAGTATTGATTTTTTTTTTTGTCCAACATTGCTGTGGTATCAGAAGATGGATGCAGGAAATTTCAAAGCAATTGAGTGGAAGCTTTTTCTTTTCGTTTGAGCAACAAAGAAATTGAATTGAAGTTTGAACTTGATAACTAGGAAAATAACATTCTGCATCTTGTTTCTCAAAGGATCAATCAGAACTTTGGCTCAAATTAATCTTGCACGAACAACCACAGGGGCAACTTCTCAGTAGTTGTCCATTCTGCATGTATACGTTGATGAAATCCTGACCCATTCAGATATATATTCTACAATGACAAAAATTACTTTTTCTTTTTCTGCGCATTTAGACAATGATAACTGCGGGAACTGATACATCAGCTGTAACGATAGAGTGGGCTTTGTCAGTTCTACTAAACCATCCTACTGTCCTGAAAAAGGCCAAGGCAGAACTAGACAACCAAGTCGGTCAACAGCGCCTAGTGGAAGAAGATGACCTATCCAAGTTGCCATACCTTCAAAGCATCATAAACGAGACAACGAGGCTCTATCCAGCAGGACCACTTCTAGTTCCACATCAATCATCTGATTGCTGCACCATTGGGGGATACCATATACCCCGAGGCACTATGTTGTTGGTCAATGCATGGGCTGTGCATAGAGATCCTAAGGTGTGGGATGATCCAAATACTTTCAAACCTGAGAGATTTTTAGGACAGGATATTGATGCGTATAAGTTGATTCCATTTGGGGTTGGAAGAAGAGCATGTCCTGGTTCTGCTCTTGCCAAAAGGGTTGTGGGCTTGGCATTGGCTTCCCTAATTCAATGTTTTGATTGGGAGAGAGTTGGTGAAGGGAAGCTAGATATGACTGATGGAACAGGACTTACAATGCATAAAGCTAAGCCATTAGAAGCTATGTGCAAAGCTCGAGAGTCCATGGTCAATGTACTCTCAAAACTTTAATTGTCAAATTTGACTCTGAAATTACATTTTGGTCATTGCTTTTTTGTTTGTGATTAGATTTGTCTGGATGTTGATCGGTGTTCCATAATTTACAAAACGAGATAGAAAATGTGTAAGTATTTCATGTGGGGAGCCAAAGGAATTTATATTTCTGTTAATAATACAAGACTTAATAATATATATTTTGTTTTGAAATTAGTAGCTTGCTTCAATAAATAGATATTGAAATGAAATAAAAAAATTATTTTTGTTATTTTCGGGGCATGATGGATATTAAGATTATTTTATTTGTATTAGTCCAATTTTTTTTCTAACTGGTTATGCAAATGCATGCAAGTTATTTTTCTCATCCACATAAAGCTCGGTAAAGGACGAACTACTTGTTTAAATATAGAGGAATTATTCCACAAAGCACATACATATAGCTGAAGCCATTTGAGAATATGTTTGGCTAAGATGAAAGAAGAATTTTGAAGAAAATATCACCTATATTACCCAATTAAATGACTAATAAATTAAAGGTTGTAGGAAAAAGTATATATCACCAAAATCTGTTTTAACTCAAGATTTTCAGAAGAAATATAATATTCGTGCTGAACAGAATCATTTTAATAACGAGTAAATAGTTTTTTCTGTCTTTAGACTTTGTTGATTTTGCATTTGTTGTCCCTCTTCATCCAATTTCACTCAACATGTCCCTTAACTCTCTGTTTACCGGGCCACCCTGTCCTTTTTACCCTCTACTCCCGGTCGCGTGCTACGGGGTTGACACGTGTCCGTGGGGGCCGCTTATCCCATTTTCTTTTCATTTTCACCCTTTTTTTCCAATTTCTTTATTTCTAAATCCTAATTTCAATTAAAGAGAAAATCGTTTTCAAGAAAAAAAAAACAGAAACATCATGTGGGCCCACGCACTAATAATGAGGTTGTCCCTTCCAATCGCAAGGAAGTTCTTCGATCTCCAAGACATGCTTGGCTTTGACAAGGCAAGCAAAACCATCTAGTGGCTCTTTACAAAATCAAGGGCTGCAATCAATGAATTTGGGAAGAGCAGTAATACTAGTGGTGCTACTGGTGGAAAGAGTGTTGCTTCTACTTCAGAGAGTGAAGTTGTGTCAGGTAGTGTCAAGCTGACACCGAAAAATGGAGAGAGCATTTGGGCAATAACTGGAGAGGGGATTCGTCTGTGAGCATCAATCCAAGGGAGAAGAAGAGCAAATTAAGGTCACACAAACAAGTCTGTAATCTTATTTCTAGAAAATCTAGAGACAAGGCAAGAACAAGGGCAAGGGAGAGAACAAGAGACAAAATGAAGATCAAAGGCCTGGACAACCCACCAGAACTTTCTTCTTATCGGTCCACAAACCCTAACAAATTAGAGCAGTTGGTGTTGTCCTCTGGCTCCCTCCAAAATGGAGAGATCAGTCTTGTCTCTTCCAGCCAAGAGATTGTTCCTCCGCTGAAGATGATTCAAGAAGAAGAATCCAACACTTACATGCTGCAAAATCAAATGGATACAATAAGCCTCGTGGACAAGTTCTTGGGAACAACAAGCACATCTAGGTCTTCGACATTTGATTTCTCCTACACCATTCCTGTTCGAAGTGGTGCAGCTTTGGAAGAAGAGCTTACAGACCAGTTTCCTAGGGCCGCGCACTAATAAGGGTGGATATTATTTTTTAAGGAGTGAGAATCTGCTCAAAAGTGCAAGGATTTTGAAAACCATTTTCTCTTTAATTTGAAATTAGGATTTTTGAAATAAAGAAATTGAAAAAAAAAGGGAGAAAAAGAAAAGAAAATGGGAGAAGCAGCCCCACGGACACGTGTCAACACCGCAGCACGTGACCGGGAGTAGAGGGTAAAAAGGACAGGGTGGCCCGGTAAACAGAGAGTTAAGGGACATGTTGAGTGAAATTGAATAAGGAGGGACAACAAATGCGAAATCAGATAAGTCTAAGGATAGAAAAAAACTTTTTTCTCTTTTAATAACAACCTTGCAGGTTTAGTTACTTCGTAATTCAATTTTTAAAAATATATTTATTTCGAAAATCACTTCCTACTTAACCTTTTAGAAAACTAATACAAAAGCTCAATTAATTGTGATTGCGAGATATAAAAGAGATGTCAAAATATGGGGAGTAGGATAGGCACAACACTATTGTTTTTCTTTTAGTTCAAAAAAGATCACCACCTCAATTTTTTAAAAAAATAATATGCCACACAAACTTCAGTTCTAAAACAAATTACCACCTTAACTTTTCTAATCACCACCAAAAAAAATTTCTCATTAATTTTCCATCTGAATTTTAGTTTCAATACGAATCACCATCTCAACTATTTTGTTCTCGATAATTTGCCACTTATACTTTATAATTGCTTCATTTTAACCCTTCCATTTATAAAAATTAGACCTGGCAAAACAAGTTTTGACACGAAAACCCGATAAGATTCTAACATAAAATTCGTGTGTATAGATCAAAGATTTTCAACCCGTTTAGCTAAAAAGGTTGACCTGATATAACACAAGAATTAGCAAGTCAGATAGCTAGTTGGCCCGCCAACCAAACAGGTACCTATTTATCGCCCGATTATATTTAAGGCCAGATTAAAGATTTCAAAATTGTTCCAAAGTATTTTTATAGATGTTTTAAAATACTATTGCATTATAATTCTATAAACATGACATGATTATTAAATGGACTGGGGAAATAAACTCGTTGTCCTGTACTCAACCCTATAAAAACAAAACCCGTGAACATAAATTACCAAGTCTAATAAATTAGGTTTTCGTTTGTTGATATGAAATCTAATTTTCATAAACTGAAGTGTTAAAATGTCACAATTATAAAGTACTGATGACAAATTGTTGAGAAACTAAAGTTCATGTGGTAAATTATCTAAAAAGTTTAGGTACTGTTGTTTTTTGGAATTAAAGTTCAGGAGGCAAATTTCTATGGAAAAAAAAATCAGGTGATAATCTTTTTTGGAACTAAAGTATAGAGGATAAAATGTAATTAATTGCTTTTTTTTCTCCTCCATCGGAATTTCTAGGGTTTTCCTTGTTTTTCAGCAAACCAATTTTCAGTAGACTATTCTATCCTAAAATATAATAGCATTCTAGCGGGGTGTCATGAAGAAATTGTTAGATATTTCATTTTATTAAATGGATAGATGTTCTTTTTTTTTTTTGATAAAGGAGCATTCTTCATTTATATAAATAAGTAAAAAGATCTGAAGATACATAATTGAAGATATAACAAAAGTATGAAAAAAAAATTAACTTAATAATTTTTCTCAACCTACTACAAAGAAACACACTGCGAATCTATTTTCTGAAAAAGAGGATTTACAACAGCACTCTGCTCTCGCGGGTGTCATAATCTGCATCATCCGTGCAACAACTACCAAGCCAACAGGTGAAGGCGATGTATACCTGTGGGGTGAAATATCTCTCTGTTGGTGTGAATACCCGACCCAAAATCACTTGGGCCTATTCACCTATTCCTTTCACCTTCTTCTTCGGGTCAATCCTACATCATTGGAGTCGCCACCTAAGTTTTATTAGGGACAAAACTTAGGAAAACCCCTCAAATGACTCCTTAGGCAACATGGTCATGGCGAACCAAAGATATGGGATCGGGGGTTCATCACGGATGGAAAGGTGTTAGGCACCCATCCATATTGGGTTGAACTCTTGTGCAATCAAAGAGAAAAGTGCGCCTTGTGCAAGTGTGAAAGTATGCAAGCGTGGAAAACAAAGAAAGGGGGGGGGGGGGGGGGG